>JBBPMA010001051.1:0-14046 GCA_038090075.1 Xanthoconium purpureum | reverse complement strand
TTGGTTGACATACTTGTCTCGATCCCTTGGTTATGCGACCCGGTTTTGAAGTTTCCTATTGGATTGAGTTTTAAATTTCCGCTAGGAGCACATCCGTTTCTCGTCCAAACTTCCATGAGGGAGAGAAAATGCGACCAATTATAGATACTTGTGGTGACCAATGTTTGCTTCGCCGCCGACGAAAATCCGCCACATTGAACAATCCAGAATAATCGGGGAAAAGGTCTGTTGTCTCGCGGAACAACTTACGCTCCCTAGCTTCCTACAGCAGATTCAGAGGGTGCACCGCTCTCCGAACCGAACAGGATTGCTTCATGTACGGCACCGAGAGCGGAAGAGCCACTATTCTGCGCTAATCGAGTCACCACCGTTGGATTCAGACATGATGATAGTGGAAGTGGCGTGTGATCCTGTGAATCTGAACCGATTGAATTAGATGGCTTAGGTCAGCAAAGACCCCAACCTCGTTGTTCTGGTGATACACGTACCACAGCAACGATGGCACCCTTTCTCGAAACCGTGAAGGCGAGTCTCATACGCGACATATTTTTCAGTTGCGCCGTCGTAGCTAACATTACTATCCTTTGTTTGATTTTCCCGATCCCGCTTCTAGTCCTTTGCTGATGTACCCATCACGGGCGATGGGATCGATACCACCGCCTTCCTCGAAGCGTCGGAAGGCGTCGTGCGCTTGTTCAGTACGTTCAAGTCCCATCAATCGTCATGGATGGAGGACAACGATTTAACCGCCATTGTTCAACCCTTCACACTATCACAGAGCTCCTCGGGAACCCCGCATTCGCGCCTGTCGTGAGTGATATCGACGGGAACATCACCGTACGTCCCAGTTCTCACTCGCCCCCCTTATGTCCGCCCCAATCCCTGACAATGCTTACAGAAAGTCCGCACCCGGTACCTCGCCCATCCTACCCAATCCGGCACGCTCGAGCTCCTCACACTCAACGAGCAACCCGAAAAGAAACGAGTCGCAACAGAAGGCCTCATGTGGCTCCTCCGCGGTCTCTCATTCACGCATCAGGCGCTTCACACTGCTCAGAGCGATCCAAACGTCGAACTCGCCAAGGCGTTTACCAAGGGGTACGACGCCAGCTTGAAGCAACACCACAACTTCGTCGTTAGAGGCGTTTTTTCGGTGTGTACTCTCTCCTTTTTCAGGTTCGCTTGTTATCCATCCGATCCGATAGTGCTGACAATCGCTTCGTTGGCCAGCTGGCGATGAAAGCATGTCCATATCGGAACGACTTTTACGCCAAGCTTGCCGCAGATCCTGATGGCGGCGCGTCCGTCGCGAGCGACAAGGTCAACGAAGAGCTCGACAAATGGCTAAAAGGGCTCGACACGATCGTCTCGCAGATGCGAAGGGTGTACAAGGAGAAAGGATACGGGGAGATTTAACCGATGGGCGGGTCCCGGGCCAGTTTCGGCTTGTTCGGACATATCGTGACTTCCTCTTGAATGGGCCGAATATGTACAGTATCGCGGGTCGGGTTGTGAGCTGAACATGATTGGCTGTATTGGCTCAGGCCCAGGTTTCAGCACAAGTTCGATTGCTCTGCTTTCTAAGCCAACTAGCTTCCAGTTTCTCTGAGTCCGATCGGATGGTTGATAGCATAAAGCAAATGCTTGGACAAACGTAGGATCGGTACTAACAGTAAATGGTAATGTTCCATCGCATGGCCTCTAAGGGATCAACCCATGTCCAGGGTCCTAGACAACAGCGGAGTCCCTGCATAGATGTAAACACACATACCATCAAAAATATCTGTCCAAATGCCTGTCCCAAAAAGTGCGCATCCGCTAGTGTTCTATTACATATAGTCTCACATGTCAGCGTCATCTACTCGGATGTCATCACAGCATCGAGCAGTTGTTCATGCACAAATACCACCACGTCCGAATCGCAGGGACGCTCCATCGGCTCAAACGACCAACACTTCATCATAAATTCCCATTGGTCGTCCGTAACGACGACGGGACGTTTCGGACGCTCCCCTCTCGATACGGCCAGTATCACTTGTTCGTCGCGGAGAAGGTAATGATATGGTCGTTTACCACTCAGGACCTGTCAAAGAAAAAGGCGTCGCGCGGGGAGGCGGCGATAGAGATCAGCATCGCCCACTCGGAGGCACAAGATAAGGGTGCAATAGACCCACATAAAGCATGATACCCGCAAACGAATAAATGTCGCTCTCCACCGTCAGAAATATCTCGCCTAAACTCTCATTCTCGCTCTCGGGCTCGCGGATATCTAATAACTCTGGCGCCGTCCAGCGGATCGTTGCCTTGACTTGATACGTCAACGCGATCGACGATTCCTCGATGTCGGTCACGACCACAGATAGACCAAAATCGGAGATGCAGGCTCTTCCGCTGCCGTAGATGAGGATATTGGACTGTAATATTTATCTGGAGTGAGCGAAAACGGTAAAGTCAAGGACTACGTACGCCAGAAATATCGCCGTGTACGATAGACTTGGAATGCACTGCGGACAAACAGGATGTTCATCGACTAGGCAACCATCGACGGGTGAAATCACATACGATACTGCAGTCCCAAAGCGACATCGTTAATCTGCAACGCCGACGTTCAAAATTGCCCACAAAGATAATACAAGACACCTACTATACAAAACCTCAGCGGTGTTGCCAAGTTATTGTTGCGATCGAGATACTCTGTCAAAGTGCCATTCTCCACCCAAGGGCAGACCATAGCGGGAAAATCGCCATAGTCCTTGGTTATCCCGAGCAATGGTATGACATTTCGGTGGTCAAGTTTCAACCAAAGGTTGATCTCCCAACGAAGGCGCTATAAGAGACGTCAACTCTTGTTGCAAGCTTGGGCTCCATAGTACGTACTCTCTGCCTCGACTGGTCATCGCCCTGAGCTGTATACTTCTTGATCACTTTGATTGCGACCTACGTTATTTGAGTTTGTGAGGCCGTGGAGTCAACTCGATAACGCAACTCGCATGGTCTTCCCATTCACATTGAGTATTCCACTGTAGATATCGCCGTGGCTACCGCCAGAGACTGAGTTTCTCCCTTCTGGAGTGATACTTCCGCTGAGATCATGACTGAGGTTGGACCGACTGCCGTACGAATTGTGTTACGAGTGAATATACCTGAAAACAATGTACTTACATTTCGTTGATGAGAGCCTTGTTTTCACGTTCGTTCGCTCGTCCACTTGATCTAGTTGGACTTGGCTGAGGCTAAAGCTTTGTCAACCCTCAAGTTACAGCGTCTGTCCCGAATGGTAACTCACCACAAGAAGAGGGGAAGAATCGGACTTGAGCGACTCACTCTCTGCGTACGTACTTCCTTGGATGGAGGGCTACGATAACACAGGAGATCAGCTTTTTTTAAATTCGAGAATGATTGGAACCCACGCTGGGAGTTCGCGGGAAATCGGACTGCGGAAGAAGGTATCAGCCAACTAATAGTACTCGAAGCGTTGCCCTCGACGCACCGCACGGTCTGCACCACCTCGCTGACGCGATATGTCCAGTACATCTGGGAGATAACAACCGACACTTTTGTTGTTGGCAGAACTAGGATTGCCACTCCTAGGACTGTCTTCGGAACTGTCGAAGGGTATATTTACACGCTGAAAGAGGAATGTGAGAAGGGATAACATACTACGATGAAGGAAGACTTACGATGTTGGGAGGGTGAGAGTTGTCATTCTGCTCATGATTGGAATTATGATCCTTGGTGGGTTTGCCCCAAGGCAGGTGGAAACCATGCTTCGACTGCTGCAGAGTATCAGCGCAGAGTTTACCCGTCTGACCAAGTATGAGAATAAACGCACGAGTCCTCTGTTAGGTCCCAAGGGGAAGAAACTGAAGAGAGTCGGAGCGATGGTCCTCAGGTTCCATACACGGATATTCGAGTCTCGTGCTGCACTGACAAGATGGTTGTCATGCGGGGAAATGGAAACGGAACACGCTTTGGCATCGTGTTGAAGAGTCGGACCAAGTTGTTGGAAAGTGGTCGATTCCCAGAGACGGACGGTTTTATCCCATGAGGCTGTCACGATGAACTTGGCGTTTCGGGACAATGCGATCGAGGAGACAACGTCGCTGTGTCCCATATACGACGCTTGCAGCGCCCCATTGCCGGGATCGTAACGCTTGATGGTGCCGTCGATGCACCCAGCAAAGAGGCTGTTGCCATCGGAAGACCATGCAAGTGACCACGCTTTCTCGTTGACGGCCAACCCAACCCATGTAGTGCTAGTGCTGTCCCAAATCTGGATAACTTCCCGGTCGCAGCTTGCTATCTTCTTTCCGTCTGGGGAGTAACAGATCGACCATACGGAGTCCATGTGCCCTTTGAACGGACCAGCGACTTGCTTGAGCGTCGTCGAGGACCACACGAGCACCTCGCCATCTCGCGCACCGCTCGCCAATTGGCTCGAATCCGGAGAAAATGACAACGACTTAATGACATCCGAGTGCCTCCCTACCGACTTGACGACCTCCGCGTTGAGCACCTCGAGGTCCAACAGCCTCAACCTCCCGTCTCTCCCTCCTACCGCCAACCAGCGTTTGTTGGGCGATGTCGCCACTGCACAGACCATCAGTTCCTTCACCACTTTATTGCGCCCGTCCGATAAAGTCCACCGCCGGATGGTGCTGTCCTCGTCAGATGCGCTAATGATTTGGTCGTCTGAAAGAAAGTCGACAAACGTCATGCAGCCGCTGTGGCCTCGCAATAATGTCGGCGTTGGGTGTCCCCTACCACGATGCACGACATCGGTCAGACTCGGTGGCATGAGCGGGCGACTGCGGTTTGCTGCGGTAAAAGGAGGGGAAAAAAGGAAGGAAGCACAGAAGAGGGCGGCTGATGGGCGTAAGCGTCAAGCTGGGTGTTTCTGTCCCCGACCAACCCCCCGCCGCATCATGTTCACAGCCGCCGCTGAACCTGACACGTGCCCTCTCATGGACCTGGAGCGCGGTACATCTATTTCGTATGTTCCTGGCGTCATCGCAGTTAAATTACATAGCATGCTGTGCCTCACGCAGCGCGGGTATGTAAACTTACAATGCGACAGACTTCCTTGATAAAAGCTGTTTCCGTAGACCAAACGGTGAATGTCGACTCTCCCACGACACTGATTAGTAGTTCTTTGTCTTGCGCTTTTTGTCCCTCGACCCCATTGGGGCTATAGTTCTTGTCAGCATCCACGTCACAAATACGGCGAGGTGGCGCACCTGCAACTCCGTCCCAGATGAGAAAAGAACGCATCCTGTGTAGGCAGGCCAACTAACATTTGGCGCACCCAATCTGTATGTCTCCGCGGAGTTATTTATCGTTATCTTGACTATCGTAATCTGTGCCTGGTTCATTTGACTGCTTTCCTGTATCTTTACATAAGTAACGCAGACACTTGTGCCACGACGCCTTGATGAAACGTTGGCGCCGACGATATCAAATGACACGGACGACGATGAGAAACCGGACGTTCGTAAAGGACGCGAATCATATGCCTTTAAACAACGCCCATGTCTCCGAACGATGACCCGAGTCGGAGGAAGCGGGACACGAGGACAGGTCACGGCGAGAGAACATGGATGCTTGCGAGGAGGACGCCAGGCAGAACGAATGTAATGTGTAAGGGGGCAAATCACCGACGATGTACTTAGGCACCCATCGGGGAAACAACGACCTCGACTTGCAGGTTGCTGCAGGTTGCTGCAGGTTGCTGCAGGTTGCTATCTGTTCTTGATTCAACACCCCATATAAGGGTTTTGATATATCTCTTAACCCTTGCATTAGATAAGAACAGAAAGCGTTCTATCGTGTTTTCTAGCATTCATGTTCGGGTCGGATCACAGCTTAGGTTAGTTTACAAACAGGTGATACAACGTACTGTATATTTCGCTAATCCTGCTCAAGAACACCGGACCTCAAAGCTTCAGGCAGAGGCTTTTTGTTTCACCTGCCACTCGACATCTTCCTTTACGCTCTTGAGCATGTCCTCCAATCCGTACTTGGGCTTCCAGCCAAGAGCGCGTGCTCGAGTCGCGGTGATCTCGCAGTTCGTGCCAAAGAGACCAAGCTAAAAGTAACGTGATCGTCGAATCAACAACGCAGAACGAGCACTTCACCCATGGACACTTACGGAGGGGAATTGCTTAAAGTCTTCTTCAGTAAACGAGTTCGGTTCCGCCGTCGAGCTCACGCCCAGCTCAACCAGGACTTCTCCAATCTTGGCAGAGAGGTCTTTAACCGCGTAGTGACCGTTCTCGGTAAAGTAGGTCCCCTCACGACCATGGGTTGCCTTTCCTTCCAGGATGGCGTCATAGAGGATAATGAAGAAATCCGTGACTGCCGATTACAAATTCAAACTAAGTCTCGTCGACCACGGAGATATTTGCGAGACGCACCATCATCGATGTGGGCGAGTGGCCACACGTTCTCCCCTTTACCCATATAACCGGCGCGCTTCCTTGCGACACTGATGGCAACTGCCATAGGGATTTGAATGGAACGTATGTTCTGAACGCCCAGATCCACCAGTTTTCCTTTAGGAACGCCGAAGATTGTCGGGGGGCAGAACAAGTATGCTTTCAAGTACCCTTGTGGTCGTGGATCAGTAAAGGTGTTGCAGTGTAGAGGCACGAATCACCTTCTTTATCAGCGGCGAGAATGGCACCGTCGACGTTACGGTGAAGTTGAGCAGCTGGGATACTGTCTAGCCTGGTTACATCAGTATCGTCCCAGGCCGTCTCGTTGTTAGCATCCCCTTTGCCGGCATCCATGACGATGGCTAATAGGAAATGATCAAACCGATCAAGGACAAACGCTTGAAGAGCTACAAACCAGATCCAGTCTAGACGACCACACATTGACGAGTGATGTCTCTTCGAAACATAAACTACTCACAGTATGTATAAGAATGGGGGGTTTGCCGGTTACCTCATACCGCTTCTTCAGGCCTCTCAAGATTGCCTCATTGGCCGCGCCGTTATCAGAATCCGCCTATGCCAGCGAAACGACGACCACATCAGTTTGTCCCGGGATTCATGTAACTCGACGGGTATACGCACAATCGAGAATATAATGTCGCTCAACGAGGCCTGTTGCTCGAGAATTGCATGGTCGTCGTAGGATCCCAAGACGGGCTTGATACCGAGGGACTCGAAAGCGGGGGCTTTTTCCGCTTTACGGACGAGAGCGGTGACCTCGGAGGTCGCAAAGGTGGGGTGCCTTAGAAGGCGATCTACCACAGAGCCACCGAGATAACCTGGCACGGAGAAAAACACATCAGATAGGGGTAATTGTCGAGAACGGATCGAGACAAACCAGTCGCGCCTGTGATGAAAATATGGGTTTTGGAAGACATGGGTAGGAAAATGATAATAACCTGACTGGGTGGAGGATGAAAGTTACAACTCTGTGAACTCCTAACAGTTGGGACAGCCCCTCTTTATTATGTCACAAGCTATACTGTTTGCGCGCGTTGGGCTAAACAATGACCAAGCCGTTCCTAGGCTCGCTTCATAAGCCAGCGCTGCAATAATTCCATTTCTGGGGTGTTGTACTCGAATATGAACTGGAATGCGTTCAGTAGCTCATCTCCAGACTGATCCCATCTTTCATTCAAGGATATTACATCTGAAAGTGTTGCTATTCATCAGCATATGACCTCAACGTTAAAGCGCTCACCATTCCTCTTTCTATGGTGTCTGCCTAAGAAGCGTCAAAAGGCGGTGTTACACGGATGGGCTTGGATTGCCGAGGTGATCACGACTGGTTCAGGGACCACGACAACCTGACCCTGGGTGCCACGACACTGTATCGTTGTGGCGTACAGATCGGCTACCGGAATGCGGGGTCAAGTACCCCAGACCCCACAGCCAAAGTGTCGCAGGGTAACATCCCATGAGGTGATGGTCCTTCTACTACATGCCCCCTTACAGAATCTTAGCTCTGATTTCCCAATGCAGACCCCAAATGTGTCTGCATGATAAGAAACACCGGACCTGTCGCACCATTTCGTCCAAGCCAGCCGAGATCTTGCCAAGCCAACCGCGCTACCACCACGATGGTGCACAGCACAGAACGACTGAGCGACTTCGGGGCTCGGGAGATGCCGACAAGAAGCCAGATCGATGGGTGGGGAAAACCTGGATTAGCTCTCAAGCTCTACTGATCTATGCGTGCGCAGCGCCTACGTGAGTGCTGTGGGACGGTCTTAAAAAGGACTATGAGATCATATCACGTCAGCATTGCCACATCTCGCGCGATGAGATGGTGAAGGGCTGTGTGCTCAAGTGAGCCAAAAGATCGTGACATGGACAATCAATGGATGAACTGTACCGCATACTAGTCGATGAGAGCTTTAGACATCCTCCTAAGGACCCATTGACGCGGTAACCATTGGAAAAAGTAAAACCGGGTGGAGTTGTAACCCAACGTCATATACGGCGGTGGGCTGGCACGAAGCACCTTCGCTACTACTTTCCGGGCGAACTTGCCTGTGTCCATACTTCCTCGCCCCTGGCTAGCGTTCATACGCCGAATTATCTTTTGCTCATAGTCCTTGTACATGGTCGTAGGTGAGAGTGTGAAAGTCGCTGCCTGGTTCTTTGCAATGTTGGAGGTGACGCCTCCTGGAGCGATAAGCATGACTTTAACACCAAACGGCTTACACTCCATTGCGAGACCTTCGGAGATGGAATGGAGCGCAGCCTTGGCTGCGCAGTACAGACCATTCCATGGGGTCGTTCTGCAAGACACAACACGCAAATTTCCGTGATTAGAGATGCCATTTGAGGGGCGCAAAAAACTCACACCAGACCCGAGATAGAACCAATGTTAACGATCAATCCTTCCTTGCGTTTGAACATGGAAGGTATCACCGCGTTCGACAAGCGTAAAGCAGCGAAAGTGTTCAATTCGAAAGCGTTTCGAACTTGGTCGATGGTGGCATCTGCTACGGGACCTACAGAAAAGGGTGGTCAAACAAGGCTGAAAAACCAATGAAGCCAACTCACCAATGGCCAAAGCACCTGCGTTGTTCACAAGAATGTCGATTTTACCAGCTTCCGAAAGGATGGTTTGCACCGCGCGTTCGATATCGTCTCCGTTGGTTATGTCCAGCACGAGTTTTCGAATGTTGGGGTTTTGAAATCCTTCCATGCTTTCGAGCCTTCGAGACGTTGCATATACAATGCACTCTCGCGCAGCGAATTCCTCACATCTGCAACAAAAGGCGGAGTAGGTCGTCAGCACACTCCTCAGTGTAGCAATACGTACAGTGCAAATCCTATCCCACCTATAGAACACCCAGTGATGAGAACTACCTTTTGTCCAGCCAAGGTTGCTGACATTCAAGTGGAATGTTGAAATGTTAAGGTTGCGTTCTTTCCGGCCCGTTGTCGCGTGTCAAATTGTGGCTTCAAGGAAGTTCGGGTTTGCCTCACGCTTGTTGACGACGTCCATGATGCCCATGCAACTGATACAGTTCACATGTCTACCATCTCCAGTTATTCGCGCACTGGCAATCATCAGAGCTCTTGACCCTGTACGCTTGGCTCAGGTTTGTCTTGACTTTGCATCCGTCGTCCGCTCGCAATTCTGGGATGGGAGACGAACCGGACCAGATTTTATTTCTCCAATGGCCAGTCTCACCAAACGACAGTCAGGACGTCTCGCAAAACTCATACTACAGCACAGCAAAAGTCTACCAAGATTTGAGCTTGACCATAAAGACCTATCACGCCAGGATGGTGACTCTCGCACCAGCACGTGTGAGGTTGTCCCCGATGGCGCTTCGCACAACGTGGAATCGGACACGGTCCCAGAGCAGCACCCGTTCCACCCCCATTCTGTTGCTGTCTCAGACCTCGACGACGTCCCGCACCGTCTCGAGTCGCAATACACCACACCAGCAGAAGTCGACCTTATGGTGCTTGTGCCCATACTTCTGAGCCTGCTGGTCATCCTAGGGACCCGCCAGCGGTCTCCTGCTTCCGAGTTCATTGCAGTCGATTTCATCGGTGCCCTCATCCTCGGTCCTGGCACCCTCACGCTTATTCGAAGGACCGCGGTGCGCCCCATAGAGTTGGACCCTGGTACCGGATGCGCAGTCCTCATGGATGACGACTTGACGGTGGTGATTCGGGGCAGCCAGAGAATTGTCGAGGGAGTTACGGAAGGTGGCTTCTATCTTTCTTTTGCAGATCCATGACACAGGCAAGATGCAGTACCCATGACCGAGAGATGGCAAGAGAAGCAGGTCATCTCGGACATTCTATATGGGACCTTGGAAGGAGGATGTTGTGGAGTATGCGAGGCCATAACCATACGATTTCTGCATCTACACTCTGGCCTTCCTCACCTGAAAGAGATGGCATACGTGACAATCACCGGGCGGATGATGCTCAAAACATGCTGGTGGGGACTAAAGGCATCTACCAACGATTCTGTCTCACCCGTAGCCGGAGTAACGCCGCTGCGGTCGGGAGCAAGGTTGACGGGAGAATTTTTTGGACTACTGATCGTAGCGGCCTGCATCACATCCGCATCCTCTGCTGCCACGATACTTCTTCACGGTGTGTCGTTCTTCATGCAATCCTCCTACTTTGGGCTGTTTGCCAGGTTCGTCTTGCAATCCCAGAATTACAGTATTCGGACGGAGCGACTTCTCGACGCGCTTGATCGTCCACCGATAAGAAAGTGGCCGTTCTGCACACGGGCTTCGGCGGCCACCTTTGTATGTCTCGTTCTTTGTCAAGATATCCCCCGACCTGTCAGAAACATTGATGTTCTTGGCGTCCTGAACATCATGATCCCCAACCAACGCGATATCTGGAGAGTGTGGAAAGAAAGGGTGGCTGATCGCATCGCATACGAAGACCACATCAGTTTTGCGCCGACAATACCTATGTTTCCTGACCAGCGCCAAGAACGTCTCCAATGTCTTTTGGACGAAGCCCAACATGCTTTCAACATGTATCGTTTCTATTACCGTAACACCTCCAACGCGTAGAAACTCTGATGCTGTGATCGTCCATGGTCCTTCGTAACTTGCGTTTGTTATTCTGATCATCGTCAATGACCGGGCCATGGTTGGAACACCAAGTTTGTATATAGTGAGCACTACGTTACATCAACTATTAAACAACATATAAAGAAAAACTCTGGTATAGATTTGACAAAGATGCAGTCGTGTATAAGATAAATATAACTCGAAGTGAATATCTTCGTCGTGGATGAGCTGCCAACTCTGTTCATAGTTCCATTGACATTGATTCAGCTGGGGAGAGAACAGGTGTGCGCTCGTCGTCCAACACATTGCTCATCTGGCCATTTTTCATCGCTTCCATGCGATCCCGAATGACCTTAGCCATCAAACCTGTCTTGTAGAGTCCTTGGGTATGGTCTGGCAACCAATCATCGGGAAGACGCTCTTGCGTCACCCAGAGGCGCAGGACCTCCAGATCAAGACCATTCTTGTCCGCGTCTTTGCCGCCCAAAACACCGATTGCGATTGCCATCTCACCCCGCGCAATCTCTCCCTGCCACCAGCGCAATGGCTTGTCGAGTTCCGCCTCGCGCTTCACCCGAATGTTGGCGACATCCTCGGGCGTCATGCGACCGGGGATATACCGACCCCCTTGATGGAGTGACGACTTCATCAAGGAGTTACTGACCGCGGTCGGGGCGTACTCTTCTTTGCCGTGCGCGTCGAGGTGAAAGAGGGATGCGTCGTGCTCGATGCAATTGTGACGCGACAAATCCCAAAGGGATACTTTGCGGAGTTGGCCAAGGATGGCCCATCCACCAAAGGCGAGGATGAAGGCCAGGATCATGGATAGCTGGTAGCCTTCCCTGAGCGCTTGGTAGATTTTGAAAGGGCCGATGTCACGACCGTCTCTTGGTCTGTTTAGGGCGTTAGAAACCGATAATGGGCACCATGTTTGGGATCTTGACTTACAGAAAACCATGATTGGCGAGGGTGTTCAAGGCCGGGCATGGCGACCTCTTGTCACCGGGTTGGGGTGGGCAATAAGCATTGTTGAACCCTCTGACCGGGCAAATCCCGGCCGCATGTGAGTGATGGTCATGAGCAGGAACAGGTGAAGCGAGCTGTGGAGAAATTGGAGTCTCTGTAATAAGAGAAGTGGTGTCGGCACGGGTGGAAACGCGGCGCATGACTGGGGGGGGGGTTGGAGATAAGGCGGTGGAGAAAAATTGGACACAACGTACTCGTACTATATATACTCCACTTTTTGAAGGTACCAAGGATTAGATTCAACAACCGATGTTCCACGTGAAAGCTTGAACGATGGGCTGTCCACGAGACGATGGCGGGCGCCCAAAGATCCCGACAGGTCGGTATCTTCCCATAGCCGCGGCTAAAGGACAACCCTTCCAATAAGCTTGGGTGTCACGAGAACTTATCCGACCCGGAGACGTTGTGGCCGATTCTCACGATATCGCTAGTCGATGGCGCCGATTTTTGCATCCCGGTGGTCATGGAATTCGTCGTGCTAGGCCACCGAGCTCGCTCTACCCCACAAGCATGTGCTCAAGAAAATGTACCTGTTTAACAGGGATGAAGACTCAGGATCATCGTCGACCAGCGCTCAGAGGCCACATGCCAAAATTTGATGCGCCCAGAGAAACTGTCCACCACCTCAATTCTTGATGAAGCCACCTTCTAAAGAATCTTTTGTTCTTTCCCCATCAGAGTTAGGACCAAGCGCAGCATTCCCCTTTGGTCCATAATGAGACTCAGTTCTGGCTACCAGTACATCTCTATGGGGACCACGAAGAAACGGGGATTTTTTGCACGACGCAGTACAAGTACAGCCTGGCAGTGGAAAGAGGCAATCTCCAAACCCACTGGCTGGCATGATCGGTCATAAATCCGAGAACACAGGAGCCAAAAATCCGCCGACTAGTGACTAGTCGATACTTTTGGAATGATTCAGGAAGTTGTTCTGACGTCCGTGAGTGAGATTGTTATTAATGTGTCCTCGCACGGTCAGTCGACTCAAGAGCGTGATCCACATACCTGGCGTATGTGGTCGGATGCAGAAAGGTAGAGCTGATGACGGACGGGCAAACATTTCGAAAATTACCACTCTGTGAAGAGGCTCGGGATCCTTCTGCATTAATGGAAGCCCTGGTATTGTGGGATGGTAGT
This sequence comes from Xanthoconium purpureum, assembly GCA_038090075.1. Taxonomy (NCBI): domain Eukaryota; kingdom Fungi; phylum Basidiomycota; class Agaricomycetes; order Boletales; family Boletaceae; genus Xanthoconium; species Xanthoconium purpureum. The sequence continues at coordinate 860 of JBBPMA010001051.1, read as the reverse complement.
ATCTTCCTGTCTAGTTTTATTTTTCCCGAGATTCTGATCCTGGAGTGGGTGAATAAGGGGTCCTAACTCGAAGTTACACCAGCATGGCAAGGGATAATGTTCTCAGCGCTGATGATCGGATCGGGTCTGTCTGACTTACATAAGAGGCCAAATACCCAGTTTGGTTCAGTCTGGCCGCTGAGCTGATTGGAGTTCACACGAAAGAAACACCAATCTCAGTCGAGTCAAGTACATAGTACCTGACTCTGTTCTGGAGGGTTCTGTCCCCAGTCCTAAGTAGCCGCAGTAACATCGTTATTCTACCCATCGATTCACCACCTCTTCCGTTTAGTCGAGCCCTCGGGCCTCAGGCCTCAGGGGCATATTGCGAACCAATAACGCCCTTACTCACAACTTGAATTTCATGTCGTTTTGGCTATCGTTGTGCTCATTTGAACTTTCTAGGAATTTGCTGTGTTCCACGTACACGGTGCGGTGCCAACGTCCCCTGAATTGACCCAACGCAGACTGCCAGAGATGGTCCCAACTTGCACCCATACCTCGCCTTGATTTCCATCCCGTTGACTACCGCTCCCTGACAAGGTCATTAACATCACTATTATCCATCTTTGTTGACGGTTTTGCACGGGACTCGTCATATCATACCCAGTGGCTTCCAAGTCCACTGCGAAAGCCGACGCACAAGAAGCGCTTGAGATGGCGCGTTCATAATAATATTCTCGCTCGTGCATGCATCTGTCATTGACACAACTCGTTGAATTTCAGCCGCAATCTCCCAAGATAACATCGTTTCGCTGGCCGCCCCATGTCGCCATTCCTGCATGTGGCGCTATCGGCTTTTTGTGTTACTGTATGGTGCC
>JBBPMA010001050.1:0-14048 GCA_038090075.1 Xanthoconium purpureum | reverse complement strand
GAGTGTATGGCAACATTCTACTATTGGAGGGTCGATGTAGTTACCTCCACAATATTTGATTTTAGGATTGCATGATATGACAAGATAAAACCATCTCGATTGTCATCTATTTGGTACTCTTTGGAAACCATCACCCAGTCATGCCACGTTTTCATTGCGCCCGTGATGTGAGTACTAGTGATCTACTACACTTCGTTCAGGCTCGGCCAACTAAACTGATCGCGTTCCGGGCTCAAGTGGGACATTCAGACCGACTCGGAGGTCGTCAGAAAGGTGCAGGTTCGACGGCAAGGAGTATCACCGATAAGTCTCCTGCATTGGCTAGTGGTTTTTCCACGCAACCTGAGTTCCAGTGGATGTCCCCTGGTCAGCTACTTTGCGGCGGTTACCCCATGAACTCAGCGCCAAGTCGTCAGATACGAATCTGTAGTCGGTTCGGCTTCAATTTGCGAGATTGCGACCGTCGTATGAACTCTCCCTCAGTGCGCCTGCTCTATCAAGATTACAAGACACAACACGGCCTCACATTATTGTTTTGGGAGCCACGTGCAACTCTTGATGCACCCGAGGTGGCCGACAGACCCTGTTGGCGATAACCGGTAACCAATTTTACAAGTGGCTACCTTGGTGGAAGGACATATCTTTTGTAGTGTGCGTCATTTTGTAAGTGTATCCTTGAATGTTTGTTCGTGTACCATAACTCTTGCTGTACACGGTGGAGATGATACCACATAACATTGACAAGTGTTTGAACAGGTTAACTGCGCACAGTTCAGCCACATACATTGTTCCGACGCTTGAACCTATAACTTCCAAGTTCCCATGCCATGGACGTGAACACTGAATCGGCACTGAGGATCGACTGTACAATGGCTCTATGTTCCTCAAGGTTTTTTTTCCTTCCTTTATGCTGCACCCTTATTCATGTCATATCCGGCCGTTCCTCGGAATGGTCCGCAGGACATGAATGGATTCGAAAAAAAAATGCTAGACCGATATCAATGGATTCTGACTATTTCCCATCACATCCACACTGCCGCGTGCGGCGTTAATACTATTTAAAGAACAGTCTGTTGATGGGCATGATGTTGATATTGTCACAAACTGCACTCAACCCACATTCCATTGCCATATGCTGTCAATAAGGCATGTCTTTTGCCATCTTCTGATCTTCTGATCCATTATTAGCTGATTTGAACTAAAACTCATATGCCAGCGATTCCACCCCCGACTCCGTTCAACCCTCCCTAGTATATTAGCATATTACAGGGGTGCTCGACGACCAACACTTTCAAGAAACCAAATAGTAGCACAATAATGAACTTGGAGTTTCAGCTCACAATGAGCGAGCCTCCTTTTTTTGCTGATCTATTAAAATTGATTGCACAGCTTAAAGCTCAGCAAACCTGTACAATTGCCACATCATGGCTATATGCCAACCTTCTTCATGTTTTTTGATCAGTGTCCCAGTGTGTTTGCTTGATGCATCGGGGCAGTATTTATTCTGGAGCCTTTGATTGTACACCATAACATCGCTTTCCCTTCTTTCTTTTGTTGTTGTCACCCAGCACCCACTGTTCCCTTGTACTAAGTTACTACTGTACTACTCTTCCATACCCCTTCACGTCCACAAGATCACATCGTCTGGTATGCAGTCGGCACTGGCATCACAACAGTTAAATGACTATACCTCCCGTCGGCCATTTATGCCTGTAGCCAATTGGAATCTGATCTTCTCACTGTTGTAGTTGCGGTCGTGGTTGCAATCAACTATGATTACTGTACGTCAACTTTTTCAACTTTTCGCCCAGTCATGTTGGAGTGACCACTACGCATATAGGCCTCACGTTTCCGAAAGAGGTATGTAGCATGCTAGCATTCCGTGTAGAAAAGGCCCCACCAGCTGACAATTTTCATAGGTGACTTACATATGGGTTGGTAATCTATGTCTTTGCCAGGGAGCACAATTTATGCGGCGGCTATTCTAGCAAAGACCTTGGACTTGGGTCTCCACATTGTTTCTTCTTGTGAGTCTACTGTCATCTCAATGTTCTGCAGGGCACATTCAAAACTCGGGTGGATATCAGATCCGTTACGCTGGCTTGCTTTCCGCCTTGTAAGTTAGTGTACCCATGGTGTGCATCCAGTATTGACTTTGAATTCGTTCGCAAGCCTTAAAACACTTGGCACGTCCCCGATCTTTGAAATAACAGTGGTTAGCTGACAACACGTGTAAAGGTGGGAGCTCTTTCATACCAGGCCCGACGAAGGTGGGACGTTCTTACTCTGCCTCTTACGATGTTCACCGGAACACCGCAACCTCGAATCGTACTAGACGTCAGTAACCTGACTCAAAGTCGAGAATCTACAAGCTGATCCATTCTGACAGTTGTGAGCATTCCCGAATTGCCGTTCCGGAACTCAAACCAAGCCCGGATACTTTGAAGGTTATATAGCTTTCATTTTAGGGAATTGGGCTAACGCAATTTTTTGGGTTGGTGCTGACAGTAAGCGCTATTATTGCCTACGCATTATCTAAATCTTATGATACAATTGCAGTGGCAATGATCCTCCGCGTGTATGCATTGTTCAATCGGTCAAGACTCATTCTGCATGTTCTCCTCGTGATGTACGCCACGGAGATCATCCTATCTATTATCTACTGTAGCCTTTACGTCAAACCAAACTATGTGCAAGGTAAGCATCAAACGGAGTCGACAGATCCATCCCCACCCTTACGATACTCTGCCATAGTGTCCGTTGTACCACCAATACTTGATATGTCGGCTTGCAATGTCACAACCATCGCTCAGACGTGGTCCATTGCGTTCGCGATCTCCCAGTTTATCCTCAGCGTCGTGTTGTTCATCTTAGTGGTGGCCCAATTTCTGAGAGGCGCATTCCAGATGTACCGAGCGACGCGGAAATGGGAGTTCAACAGATATGTCAGTCTCCTCGTCAGAGACGGTCTTTTGTACTTTCTTGTGTACGTTAACCCTGCCTTTCCTCCCAGTATCGTGATTCCTAACATGCGAACCAGGTCAGTTTTGAATAATCTCGTCAACCTACTATTGGGTGGCCTCCAGGTCCAAACCACCGTTGTAGGATGGTCCGCGCAATTGCTCTACATTATCGCCACCGTTCCACTATTTACCCTGACCCCACGTTTCGTCCTCAATGTACGGGAATTGTACATGCTCGACTCTCAAGGTCGTTTGCAACGTGACATCGACACCGGGTTTGGCTTGTCGAGTGGAGCGGGTCACGGTGTGGGCGTATCCACAACGATTGGGACAATAGCATTTGCGCAACCTGGCGGAAGTAGGGGGCCGGATGATGGTGAAGGTATAGTTGTGGTAGACAGGGCGGAGGGTAGCGGTAGGCAGGCTTTGGTTTGAGATAGGACAACTCTCTCTCCTGTGCCAGTGGGTGTGCAAGGTCCATAATTATGCATTCAAATATCTGGTTTCCAAGCCTGAGTAGTACTTCGAAATACGTGCTATCTATGTAATGATATGTTGCGATTCAAGGTTGATGTCTCATTCTATCGGCGGTCGGCTTGACGCTTTCTGTTTTCGCTGCCGGGGGACTACAAAGGTTCCTAAAGGAGAATGATGTTAAGGCGTATGTGGAATGACGTCTTACGAGTGACCGAATGATGTTGTAACGGTACACATATGTATACTCGGCGTGAATAGACCAGGAGGACTAATATGCTCCTCGTCGCTTGAGTTGTACTGTCGACCAGAGGAAGAGGCACGCGTTGACCGCAATTGACCATCATGCGCAGCGTAACCAAACAGAATGACAAAAAAAAGGCTCAAGCACAACCGCCTGAATGACCCCTGGAGCCTCTTTGGACGTCTGGTGGACATCCAAGGTGTTATGTCACACGGATGTGTTGCACGTGCTGTACCACAGACAGTCTTCACATCACTCCAACTACATCACACCTATCTTCACACATAATCGAAGATATATTCAATCAACATTTTCCGTCAATCGTCCGCTCGCGCTAAGTCCTATTTTGGGTGTGTAGTGCATGTGTCAATGTGTCAATGATAGACCACAAGCGTGTTCGGTTGCCCGTTTGGAATGATCAATGTACTCGCTTTGATGTGGACCATAAGGGTGGATGGTTGCCCGTTTGGAAACCGATCCACTCGCTTTGATGTGGACAGACAGTTAGGTGGTACAGGACACGTTCCACGCAAAGACCTGGGCTCAAGGTATAAAAAGGTGACGTCCTGACGGCAGTGGACAACAACAAACCTGGTACTTCCCCTCATCTCCTCGACTTACCTTCAAGACTTGCTGCATCGTCTTTCGCCTGGGCGTCTTCCACTGAACAACCCTACGTATTCCAAGACTGTTCTCTGTGTTCCGATGAGCATAATGTATGAGATGAGCCCTACGCTCGAATGCGGATTACACGAACCCGTACCATGCCGCTCGGTGACACACTCCCCTGCCATGACTTGTACGACCACCTCGGATACCATCCTATCCGCTGGAACTCCCCTCACATCCCAATACGGATACGACGATGTACTTGATCGTTTCTCCGCGCAGCAGGTAGTACTCCTTCCATTCATTTGAAACGATCGGGAGCTGACAAAGTCATGCCTAGCCCGGATTGTCCGAATTCCACCGAGCCATGTTCTTCAACCCCATCTGGATGTCCGGCCCAAACGTTTTTTCGTTCGCAGAAGACGGTACCGTCGTCCGTCCCGAGACATATGCGACGGAACCCTACCCAGGCTATCACGCCTATCGCACTCGACGTCAGGAATACGCAGATAGCTTGTACTTCCAGCGCTTTCCAAAGGGCGACAAAAAGCCCTGGAAGAACATCGCGATCACGGAGCAGGATGACGCAGAATTCGAAGGGTTCGAAGAGATGATGCAAATTGTCGCGTTGTGCGAGTGGCGACCAGATCCCGCACTGTACGCGCACGCGATGGGCCTCCCTGCGCCAGACCCCATCGATAATAGCGAGATGTGATTGCCTGGAAGAAAGCATGTCGTTTGTAAGATATCACTTGTTGATCTGTATCCTGGTATTGAGTGCTCCTTACCGTAATTCTATATGCGTCTCAAATGTGAGAAAGGCTCAGTGCGACCTCATTGACACGGCGTTCGGATAAGAACTGTGTGTTGTGGCTCAGCGCTCAGGCTTTTGCCAGACTTAGACCGTCGTCGAACGATAAATGCATGGCAACGAGCACACCTATGGACCTGCACGGCTAGCCGGCAATTCTTCAGCGGCACGACATAGAGATATTGACATACAGGTCGGATTAGTACCTTGATCATGGTTCTAAGTCAGAGTCCGCCGGGGTCCGAGTCGAGTCGTAGAGTCGGCAAGTATCAAAAGAAGTTCACACGTCATTGTTCTGAATTTCCCCACGTCTTCTCTCTGGCCTCCAGCGCTTCCTCCTCTAATACTTAATGCGCAGCTCCAGGTACTCTTGAAGAAACCAACTGGCAGTCCCGGGTGGCATCCAACTCTTCTGCAGTGTGGATCATAGTATCAAGTCCCGCCGGAATTTTGCTCATTACATTTGGATTTAAGTTCAGATTCCTGTCTGGTTTTACAAACCCATTGCTGGCACGTCTCTCCTCCGCCTCAGCTCCACTGCACCGCTCAGTGCTTGGTCTTCCTGAATTGTCAAGAAAGTTGATTGCGCAGCCTGCATATGGAAAGCCCGCACCATCGTATCGCAGGGCGGAGCTCAATCATATCAGCTTCGTAGAGGCTCCGGATGATGGCACCGGTCATGCGTCTGCCTAACACCGCAGGAGCTCGATCGGCACTAATTCTTATCGGTGAGAATTATTACCACGGGCCACCTGACCTGAAGGCACATGAACAATGTTTTTGATAGAACACTGTTGCCACACCTCTTCGAAGCGTCGTGTCTGCGATTAATTGCCACCACGGTGACCTGATGCATTCCGACAATACTTATCCCCATGCATCTCGTGTGCATCGCCTTCCTTTTTCGCTCTTTAACAACGCCATCGCCGTCATTGCTTGTTTGTATACGCCACCCCGTGCCCGCTCACGAAGCCATGTCATCTGATGCACAGGCAGCCGCGCAACTGATACAGTCGGCCGACTATGGTTCCCGTTGGTCATGTACGCTCGTGGTTGATTGAAATCTGACAATCGTTGTAGTCGTGATCCTCGTTGCAGTCAGTTATGATTACTGTAAGCCATCCAATTTACGCTTTCGTCCCGTCTGACTTCCGCGTCTTCAGGTCTCACGTTTTCGAAGGAGGTAATGTGTTCATGTTGATATTTTGGCTTCTCCCTAGCTAACGATTCGTTAGGTCACTTACATCTGGGTTTGTCATCGATGTTTTTGTCAAGAAAGCACGAAGTAGAACTGACGATACACATCATAGAAAAGACCCTGGACCTGGGTGTCTGTGTTGTTTCTCTTCGTGAGCATTCTTCTTTGTGGCCATTTACCAGGTTTAAAAAACCAGTCATATCAGATCCGTTATGGGGGATATATTACCGTCCTGTACGTAGCCGCCAGCCCGAACGCGTGCCGAATGTTGACTTTGGATCTGCTCCTAAGCTCACTCGTGCTCTGTATGCTTACGAGTTGAATTTTAACTGATTAAACTGACGAGCCATGAAGTCAACAGTACCTTTACGTCAGCCTCGAACACGGTATGTACGATGTTGTTTACTGCATCTCGTGAATCACTGACACAATATTGCAAAACGCATCGAACGACATTAGACGTAAGTGCTCAGGTTTACGCTTGAGAATGACCAGTGTTAACGCGCTTCCGATAGCTGTGAGCGTTTCCGAATGACCACTTTGTATCTAGACTTAATCGGGAAACATTAAAGGCAACGTAGTCTATCTTCTAGGCAATTGGGCTTACCCGATTTTTTGGGCGGGTGCTGATCGTGAGTGCCGCCATCATCTGAAACCCAATGGTAATAGTGACTTTCTGCAGTGGTGATGATCCTCCGCGTGTATGCGATGTACAATCGGTCAAAGATCATCCTAGGTGTCCTCCTTCTGATATACGTCGCGCAGCTTGTCATGCTCTTCGTAAGTAGTGGCTTTTACAGCAATCCCAACTATGCAACAGGTCCGTATCAAGCAAGAGCAGACCTGTCCACGCCTAGATATCTTACGAGACCCCACTCACACAGTGTCGGCTGGCCCACTCCTCGACATCACGGTGTGCAACCTCTCGTTCAGCACAGAAAGGTGGAACAACGCGTCCACGATCGTCCAGTTCATTCTCGGCACCGTCTTGTGCACCCTGGTGATCACTCAGCTTATGCGGTACTCGCTCCAGATGTACCGCACAGCACGGAAATGGCAGCTGAATAAATACATAAGCCTCCTCATCCGAGAAGGCCTCTTGTATTTCCTCGTGTACGTCCCCCCCCCTCGTCTCCTTCCTTCCACTCGCAGAGAAAAAGTGAAAACTGACGACGCGCCGCGATTAGCACCTTGTTTTACAGTCTCGTCACCATGCTTGGGCTTTTGGGTGCAATACCCTCTGGCCCACCGGCCACACCGGTGCTCATGGCTGCCGTAAACGTGCCACTGTTCGCACTCACCCCGCGGTTCGTCATGAACGTACGGGAGCTGTACGCGCTTGATAACGAGGATCGTCACCGTGATGTCGACACGGGCTTTGGTCTGTCGAGCGGTGTAGGGCGCGGTGTGGGTGTGTCCACGACGATTGGGTCGATCGCGTTCGTACAAGGGGGAGTGCAAGACGGGGAGGAGATTACTATGGAGGAGAGGGCCTAAGGCAGTGGTAGGGAGGAGGATGAGCAATTTAAACATGAGACTGAGCACGAAAGATATGCAACTGCACGCATGTTATATATGTAACTATTACTTGTCGAGGTGTGCCCGGTTTTCTGGGAAAACAGGATCCTATGCACGAATGCGACTACTCACAACTATCAAATCAAGATCTCGCGGCCTGGAGCAGAAAATGGCACTATAGATTCCAGCATGGCACCAACTACATACACGTCAACATTTTAGTCACGAAATGGCAGGAAATCGGTCCTGGTAATCCGATATGATAATGGCCTCCAATGCGTTCACCTCCCTCACAGCCATGACGTTCTAAAGAGTGACAAAGGTCAGCATCCACAACACAAGCCAAAACTGATGTCTCCCTTACATCAACCAATTCGTTCGGCGTCGCATTAAGCGCCAGCTGCGACCACCTCGCAAGACCGGGTAGCATTCCCGCCAGACGAACCTTGATTTCGTCCTTGGTTTTAGAGCCAGCCCCTGCATCGGCGTTTTCCGACCTGGATTGTGCCAGGACCTCTTCGGCGTTTGGCGCGTTTACGGTGCTGGCGGTGTCAACAAGGACGCGCGTGCGAAGACCGTCCATCAGTACCTCTGTGGCGCGATCGAGCGCGCAGCCGAGTGCGTAGGCAAAGTCCGGTCCAGAGAGATAACGACGGGTCTACGCGAGCAATTCGCTGAACTGAGGGTCTACGTCCAACGTACCGCGCGACTTGGCGGGCGCCTTGGATGTGCCTGCCGAGAAGTCGGGGTGGTGACGATGCACAGAGGAGTTGGATGGTGATTGCGAGGCTCGGGAGCTAAGGTCTGATTCATGGGCATGTGATGACGGGGGTGTAGGGAAGGCGGCGGGGCGGGGCATTGGACTCTCGATCGGAATTGCGGTTGCGCGGCTCAGTCCGTCGTAAGGTCTGTCTGAAGGGGCATTTGGCGGCTCTACGCTGCCATGCGTCGAGGAGGAATGATTTAGGTTAAAGGATGGACTCGTGGCGAGAACACGGTCACTGCTATCGTGGATTTCGCTCTCTCGAGGTATCGAAAGAGCACCTTGTGCAATCAACCACCTTTTCGCACGTCCGAGTCGCTGCGTCCCATACGCTCGCGCCGCGCTGAGTCCCACATATGATCCATCTGTGACCCGTCGACACTGACACGGCGTTTAGGCATATACTCGTATGCTTGAATGGCTCTTGACTGGCTGACACTGTGGGAAGTAAAGCCACTTTTAATCAGTGACGCCCTCATTGACCGCTGAAAATATAGTGAGATGGTCACGGTTTCGATATCCACTTCTGTTCAGTGACATGAAATTGTCTCTATCAATTTCTTTCTTCTGGATCGCATCCAGCTTGTCCTCCAACGCCGACATTTTTTTATCCACTGTAATATAAGAGTTACCATATCGGGTAATCTACATGGTGTCGTGGTGACGTGTCATTGGTTAACGTTCTTGCTCTCTAACATGTTCGCCGACGAACTTAACACACTTCGCAAACTCGGATTACGTTCGTCTCTTGTTTCTTTGCGTTTGCAATGTTCAAACCGGTTTTTTCGGCTTCTCCTCCAGATACTCAACCTTGCATCGGTCATCGCGTCGGGCTTGATGCTTTGGAAGGGGCTGGGCCTCTTTTTCAACAGAGTCTCCCGTCGTCGTCGTCCTCAGGTATGCGTCTCCACTCGGTCTAGGGTAAGTTTGATGGGGACCCAGTGGTTCTATGGACCCTGCCTTTTACCGTGGTGACCTACTCTTCCTCACCAAGCCGCCCGACACGCGCTATCACGCCAGCAATATCACCGTATACAGGGTCCCGAATGTGGAAATTCCCATCGTGCACCGTGTGATGGAAACACGACATTTTCGTATCCAACTCTACGCGCAAGTCCAAGAGAGACCCATTTGTGCCGTCGCTCATGTCTTTGCCCCCCGCGTTCGACAGGTTCGCCAAGTATGCTCCCGGTCCAAACCAGCTGATGCTCGCAAAGGGTGACGACGATCACGTTGATGATCTTGAGCTGTACCAGGGGCTTGATTTCTTGGAGCAACGCCACATCATTGGCAAAGTCCTCGGGTATGTGAATCAAGATGGTTGATTTGTTGGTGTTTAATCCCCTTTCCCTCTTCAGCTTTTTGTCGTATATCGGAACAATCGCAATGGTACGCACGACCTTTTGATTTCTCATCTCCGTCACGAAATCTGACGTATGCCCAATGGCTCGTGTCTCGCCTCCTCTGTGTCGTTTCAAACCAGATCGATCGCCTCTCACCCCTTCCGTGTTGTTTCGAGCTGGACCACTCGCGTCCCACCCTCCTTGTGTTGTTTCAAGCCCGATTGCCTGCTCTGCATTGTTTTGAGCCCAACGGCTCGTGTTTTCGCCCTTCCATGTTGTTTCAAACCAGATCACTCGCCTCCCACCCCTTCCACCGTGTTGTTTCGAGCCTGATCGCTCACAGTTTGGCACCAGTGGCATGTTCACTTGAGCAATGCTGCCGACCGCATATTCCGGTGCACAGTACATTAAGTTGTATACTAGTGTGTAGTGTATGAAAATACAACTTTCCTTTTATTCTACCATCCGTTTTGAATACCTGAAGTGAGAAGTGGGGGCAAGGGAGGTGATAGGAATTTATATATTTGTATCGTGCCGTCGTGTTGTCGTGCTGTACAATGCTGTGCAGATGGGATCACAGCGTTGAAACGTGTTTCAATACCAGGGTGGATGCATCAGCAGGACCTCATCCACTCTAAATAATCTCTCATAGTGACCAAAATATATTCCCATCATCAAGAAGTGTTCAAGAAGTGTCTAGTGTACATAGGGAATATGTGTGACATCAGAGGTTAATATCAAGGACACTCGCAGGGGGAGCTAACTCAAAGCCTGGCCACTGGCAAAAATCATTGTAAACGTGTGCCTTGATGAAGAGTTTTACATCAATCTCAAGGTTTCCCTCACGGAACAGATCCTGTCCTGCATCAACGCTCCTAGACAAATGTACCATCAGGCCAAGCATGGTTTCTACAGACAAATCGAAAGCTTACAGGTGCGTCAAAATTTGTGGGTCTGTAAGGAGAATTCTGCTTCCCGATCACATGTGTAGTCAGTAGTTGCGGACTTGATCGCAGATCGCATAACTGTGCATACCTTGGCAATCGGTGATATAGGCTAGGCTGCCAGCCTTGATGTATTGAATGTGCTGGGTAACAGCAAGAAACTGCGCGAGGTCATAGCCCAGTTCATCCTCAGGCAAAAGATTAGGGTCACCATCATGGATATACTTCACAAATGGTTGATCGTTCAGGATAAGCTCCTCGGCAAGATATGGCGTGTGGACATTCGCTGCGCTCGGGCCTTTCACGCCATTGCGATTTGATTGCAAGCATGAGACCGGCATCCACGAAGCGAAGTCAGGGAATAACAAACGGAGGGAGTATGGTTGTATTGGTGACGGCGCGATCAATGAAGTCGTATGGTAGCTGAAAGAGGGATTTGGCCCGGTATAGAATGTTGGAGCGTCAGGGAACATCGTGGACGCTGGGAACTGGCAGAAGAACTTGCGGAACGCATCGGAACATGTCAGCGAACAGTTGGAGCAAAGGGGAGAAGAGAACTCACCCAAGCAGGCTCCAGAGGCTCCAGATGAGCCGGGCGGCTAAACGGTTGCACCAGACGAGCTCCAGGACCATCAGGGAAGCCCTGGGGACCATGGGAAGCGGCGCAACGACGCAACAAACGCGTCGTGTCGAGATACAGACCCGGGAGGCCATAGAGTGGAGAAATACACCTTGGGAGACGTCGAGGACTGTTGGTGGTGCCGAATCGATGCAGACGATGGGAAGGGCTGTCGTAGTGATAGGAGTGATGGTGATAAGGATGGTGCAACGAACGCCCCGCGCCACGAGTCGAAACGAGTCGAAACGGACGCGCCAGCAGCATACCGGGCGGGTCAGCACAAACAGCGCCAGCGCACGACGAGCGACGTACCTAGGCCGTCCAATCCACTCCCAAATCACCATAAACGACCTCACACCCATCCAACCCACAACGTCGTCGAGGACGATTGAAAACGCGACCTACAAGTGTCAGCCACAGCAGATGGACTTACCAGGTCACACGGACGCGTCGAGGCCGTATCGGGCGAATCGGATGCGGAGGATATATATTGACTATAGACGACGCAGGAGCGACCTCAGACCGCGATACGCGAAGTCGAGGTCGCTGGAGTCGATCGAGGACGAGCGCGCGCACTTAGACAGCACAAACGCATGCCCGAGCTACGACTTTCCAAATCAGTGAATCAACTTCTGGATTGAGGGTGTGCGAGGTCCTCCAAAGAATTTTACCTCTACATGGTATCGAAGCTCAAGTTTCTGATGGGTCATGCGAGCACGGTTCTTTGATCAGTGTTTCAGTGTGTTTGCTTGATGCATCGGGGCAGTATTTATTCTGGAGCCTTTGATCGTACACCATAACACCCCTTCTTTCTTTTGCTGTCGTCACCCAGCGCCCACTGTTCACCCATACTAAGTCACTACCCCTTCACGTCCACAAGATCATGTCGTCTGATATGCAGTCGGCGCTGGCATCACAGCGATTGAATGATTATACCTCCCGTCGGTCATTTATGCCTGTAGCCAATTGGAATCTGATCTTCTCACTGTTGTAGTTGCGGTCGTGGTTGCAGTCAGCTATGATTACTGTACGTCAACTATTTCGATTTTTCGCCCCGCCATGCTGGAGTGACCACTACGCATATAGGCCTCACGTTTCCGAAAGAGGTATGTAGCATGCTAGCATTCCGTGTAGAAAAGGTCCCACCAGCTGACAATTTTCATAGGTGACTTACATATGGGTTGGTAATCAATGTCCTTGCTCCTTGCTAGGGAGCATGATTTATGCGGTGGCTATTCTAGCAAAGACCCTGGACTTGGGTCTCCACGTTGTTTCTTCTTGTGAGTCTACTGTCATCTTAATGTTCTGCAGTGCACATTCAAAACTCGGATGGACATCAGATCCGTTACGCCGGCTTGCTTTACATCCTGTAAGTTAGTGTACCCATGGTGTGCATCCAGTATTGACTTTGAATTCGTTTGCAAGCCTTCAAGCGCTTCGTACGTCCCCAATCTTTGAAATTATAATGGTTAGCTGACAACACGTGTAAAGTTGGGAGCTCTTTCATACCTGGCCCGACGAAGGTGCGACGTTCTTGCTCTGCCTCTTACGATGCTCATCGGAACACTGCAACCTCGAATCGTACTAGACGTCAGTAACCTGACTCAAAGTCGAGAGTCTACAAGCTGATCCAATCTGACAGTTGTGAGCATTTCCGAATTGCCCCTCCAGAACTCGAACCAAGTTTGGATACTTTGAAGGTTATATAGTTTTCATGGTAGAAATATGGGCTAGCGGAATTTTTTGGGTTGGTGCTGACAGTAAGCGCTAATATTGTCTACGCCTCGTCGAAATCTTATGACACGATTGCAGTGGCGATGATCCTCCGTGTGTACGCGTTGTCCAATCGGTCAAGAGTTATTCTGCGTGCTCTCCTCGTGATGTACGCTACGGAGATAATCCTATTCATTATCTACAATAGCTTTTACGTCAAATCAAACTATGTGCAAGGTAAGCATCAAAAGGAGTCGACAGATCCATCCCCTCCCTTACGACACTTTGCCATAGTGTCCGATGTGTCACCAATACTTGATATATCGGTTTGCAATATTACAATTGCCGCTCAGACGTGGACCACTGCGCTCTCGATCTCCAAATTTACTCTCAGCATCGTGTTGTTCATCTTAGTGGTGACCCAATTTCTGAGAGGCGCATTCCAGATGTACCAAGCGACGCGGAAATGGGAGTCCAACAGATATGTCGATCTCCTCGTCAGAGACGGTCTTTTGTACTTTTTTGTGTACGTTAACCCTGTCTTTCCTGCCAGTATCGTCATTCATAACATGTCGATCAGGTCGGTTTTTAATAATCTCATCAACCTATTGGGTGACTTCCATGTCCAAGCCGCCAACGTAGGATGGTCCGCGCAGTTGCTCTACATCATTGCCAGCGTTCCGCTATTTACCCTGACCCCACGTTTCGTCCTGAACGTACGGGAGTTGTATATGCTCGACTCCCAAGGTCGTTTGCAACGTGACATCGACACCGGGTTTGGTTTGTCGAGTGGAGCGGGTCACGGTGTGGGCGTATCCACAACGATTGGGACAATAGCATTTGCGCAAC
>JBBPMA010001049.1:0-14054 GCA_038090075.1 Xanthoconium purpureum | reverse complement strand
CTACATAGCGATTGCGACAACTGATCACCATGTCGTCGAGGAGGTGGGTGTGGTTGTGGTGGATGACGAGAATGGTGATGACAGCGACAAGGACGTTGACAGGGCAAGGATGAGGTAGTGGTGGTGGTGGTAGATGATGAGGATGTGAATGACGGAATGACAATGACAATGTAGCAATTGTGACAATGTGATCGCTATGACGTCATTGTCAATGTGACAGGGACAAAGATAAGGACATGGAATGGAGACAGTAATGACAATGTAGCAAGACAATTTCTAAGTGTAGAAACCATGTAATTAAGATCTACAAGTCACTAGACCCTATTGCCAAGCAAAGATCGTCTGTGCTGTATTACCATTTGCTTGAATGAAGCAAGTGACTGTGTCATAGAAATGGAGGAAAAGATTGCCTGGATCTTCACATACATTGAGGTATATTGTTCAATGACAAAATCCAGTGGGATAAAGAACCCCTGGGCATGCTGCTCAAGAGCCCAATGATAGGAAATGGCTGCCAGTGTGGACGCCACAATGAGATCACCTGTGATATCCATATTCCTGTAGAGGCCCTCCATGAATAGTGCATTGGACACCAGGTTGACAATCTGAATTGAGATGCCTGACTTGGAGTTCAGATCCAAAGGATGCTAAGGGAGGCAGTCAGTGATAAGACTCAGAAAGAAGACTGGCTGCTTGGCTACCTGAGTATCCGCACTTAAGAACATGAAGTTCTCCAACAACCTTTTCACCTCCTTACGTTTCCATTTGGCCTTGCTAAGGCCATTTTTGGCTGCTGTTTCTTCCTGGAGGTGGAACGCATCTTGCACATTATGTGCAGCATAGTCCTTGAATGCCAATCGAATGTGCGAGACAGTGTTGGAGAGTTTTTTGATGTCACTGTCATTATTTTGTGTCCACTCCTGAGCAGACGCTAACATTGCTACCAGTGAGTCGAGTGCCCACAAAAATAAAGACCAACTTACATTCATGGCCAGTGACCTCAAGTATTGTCTCGTTGCATCATGCACCTGATCAAGTATGTTCTTGTTGAGGACCGTTGGAGGGAGCTGAGTTGCAGCAGGAGCAGCACTGACTAACAGCAAGCTTGATGGTCCGGGTTCAGACCTGGAGCTAACCACAGGTTGTAGCGTGGCGGGTCCAGATGACGGTGGTGGTGGTGGTGGCAATCGTATGGCCATGCTACTCTGCTTGCGAACATCATGAAATGAACCACCAATGACCTAGTCAGCATCTGGATGACTACCAGTAGTGTAGTGTAAAGGAAATCTCACTTACCCATATTACACCGGCAGAGAATTCAGCACTGCAGATTAATTCTCCAGGTTGCAGCTTCATCAGCCCAGCACTTTCAGCGATATCAGCTCAGAGCTGAGTGTATGGCACAATAGTCGGTTGCACTGTAATCTGCCTACCAGCACTGGGGCTTGGGTATGGTGCTGACCTGAATGTGAGTGAACACCTCTGGCTTAGGACGGCCCCATCCATCTCTGTGATGCATGAACCCGGGTTACCACTAGTATTGAAGGGGTCAGTTGCTAGTTGTCCATCTTCCATTAGATGGCGATAAATGTTGATTGGGGGAGGGAAATGCAGATCAGACTGTGATTGCTGGTGGATACAGTAGGTGTCATAGTTGGGAGTTATCTGAGGTAGAGCCGATTGTTGATCATCTGCTAGCTGAGCTGGAAGGAGTGATTGGGACGGCATTGGATCCCAGAACATTGAAACAGATGTGCTACTGTGACTGCTAGAATGGCTGGCATACGTGAAATTGGCAGGACCTAAGAGTGCATATCCAGGGGGGGAGGCTTTACCATGCCATGCCAGCGAAGGCCCACCATGGTGCTGGTAGTGCATTTGCTCTGCCTGCATCACCTGTGGGGCCACTCTGGATGGTGGAACAACTGGCTGTTCTTCGACATTATTGAGTTGGTTCACAACTGGGAAACCTGCAGCGTTCAGGCCAGAGCTCTCAGGATACTTTTAAGCAGACTGGCTGCACATGAAGTCAGATCATGCAGAGTGGCTGGAACAGCCAAGTAGCTGCATGGGCCCAAGCAAATGAACGTACTTTCCCTTTCCTTGCACCACACTTTGTATTTGTCAACATTAAGGCAGCATTGGAATGTTGGAGTCTGACAGCGGGTGGGCTAACGTATGGGTAATAATCAAAGAATAAGTGTTTATTTAGCTTTGGGTACAGCCATTACAAGAATGCAGTGAATATCTACATGAGCCAATGGACGAACTGGTTTGAGGGGTTTGTGATCGTCTGATCAGCTTATAAATTGGATATTTGATCCACAACTCACTGAAAACACATGGTGTGAAGCCAAGACTTGGCTATGTAATGATATCATTTACCATGCTGCTTGTGTATTCACCATACCCAGGATCCAACTGAGCCAGCCTGGTATCCAAAGTGTGGTCTTCCAACTGATCCAGTTGCTCTTCGCATGTCAAGAATGCCGAGATGTCTTCTTTGTAGGCTTGGTGGAGAAACTTAATGTCATTGCCTAGATCAGACCTATTCCTCGATGACAGCAATCTTTCGAAAAAATCCACCTCATCCGAAGCCTCCATATATGCACTTTGGGAATCCTGCTCCACCGCTTTAAGGAGCTCCATATAGCTCTCCACTTCTTCAAGCTCCCAGGCCAGTGTGAGGACACAGTGGTGGCATGTTTCTCTCGTGGCTTGCTTAGCTTGAATAACTTTCTCGATAATATCATTCAACAAGCCTCTCAGACCTTGGATGAGGATTTCCTTGCCCTATATCGACATGATAAGACATACATTAGAGTAATGGCTGGGTATAGATACTAATCATCCTGGTATCTTTCAATTTAACATCGTCACAAGATGCTCTGCCTGTAGACTTGCTCATCCAGCGAAGCTCTAGTGGTGTGGGCTCAGTGGGCTTTGAATAGGGAGAAAACTTGACAACACAACTCGGAGTGGATGCTTTGCTTCTCAACATTGGGTCAAAATATCGGCTGGTGGATTGGGATCTGGAGGACTTGACATCCCCTATATGATGGCAAATCAGAGAGCTTGGTGGTGGAGTCATACATGATAACGCATTCATATTTAGGTGTGATAACCCAGTTGGAGGCAAAAGGTAAGGGAGACATGAGAAGGTTAGTCAGAGTCTGAAAGACTTGGAGAATTTACTTTGTTTCACTTATTGTGGATACATCACTGTCACCTGTTGACTCAGCTGGATGGAGCCCCTCCCTGAAGATCTTGAAATATTGGAGGTGAACCATGCAAAAAGGTGAGTTACTGAGAATACCGTCGTATACATGACTTACCTCTATCCAACTGGATAGCTTCCAGCATATCAAGTGTCCTAATGCTTGGTGCAGTTGGGACTTTGGGTCCATTCATGCGATCACTGAGCATCTGAATAGCCCAGAGGAGTCTCTCTGGTTTGAAGATGGCAAACCCCAAGAGCAGTCTCACCTATGATTACCTCCTTCTCTGTGGCAACCTCGAGCTGATACCATGGTGGGCACACGGACTGCTCAGTACCATCCCCTGTCTGGCAGGACATATGAAAGATCGAAAAACCTTCTTCAGCAGATGGAGGATGATCCAAATTATGAACATCGTGTGCACAACCTGTATTACCCTTTTGCTGGAGCAGCCAAGTGGACCCTCGCCAAATTTCTCACTCAAAATTTAACACAAGTGCAGATCAACCAGTTTCTGAAACTACACTGGATACATTCTTTAATTGCCTTCACAACTACATTACTCATCATGATTGATTGACATAGTTCCGTGAAAATGCGAAACCATCCTTCTCAGCAGCCGCTCAGTTGCTTAGTTGGATTGACATCCTCCCAACTGTGTTGACTTGGCAGACAGTCCAACTCAAGGTCCAGGGCTACCTGTTACATCGAGCGTTGCTTTCTAGTGTTCCCCGATGCTCCTAGGGCTACTCCTAGTGAGACTTGGTGAGGCGGCCGATAGGTCTTATTGATGTAGCCTAGCAGGCAAGGGCTTAATGGCGAGGCCTTCCTGGACAGAGTATTGCTAGAAGCGATACTTGATGGACTCTAGAGAGAGTCGTCGATTGGGTGAAGCACACGGAGTTGGTGTGAACACGAGTAATCCCTCAACTGTGAGGCGACGGGGTCTCAAGGAACTCAAAGAGAACCTTGGAATGGACTAGATTACAATGCGAATGCGTAGAACTAGCTGAGGAGTCTCAGCGTACATGGGGGGTTTATATACCTCTACAGGGGCGTGCGGATCGGGACGGAAAGGTAGCATAAGTGGAAGGCGGGAGTCCGTAAGGGTCCCGTATCTAAAAGAAGAAGTGGAGAGCCGCAAGAAGAGCAGAAAGGGAGTCATACGGGAGACCGAGATGGGACATACGAAAGGGGAAGACCAAAGTGGAAAGAGACCGAGATGTATCCGGAAGGCGGAGTGCCGACGGGACAGCGAGATCTAAGCACAGCAGATAGAAGCCTAACCGTGCTGGGAATCTAGAAAGAGTTTCCACATTGAGACGGAGGGGTCCAGGCATCGAGGGGGGCGGCGTAAGGGACGAGGTAGTCACCTAGAGGGAGTGAGAGGTCGTCCCATGGAGCTAGGGAAAAAGAGGGGATCTCGTCGAAGGGAACGAAATCCGTAACACTACCCCACTATGTTGTCTATTCAACTTATCTGGCATGATGGCCTCGAGACAGTCAGGAGCATCGTCTCCAATCCAGTTTTTGCAAATCATATCACTTTTGACCCCATCAAAATTCAACAGAACAATGAATGTGAATACAGAGAATGGTTTATGTCCCAGGAAGCATTTAGAATACAAGTTCGTCATGCAAATTTTGTTGGCATGTTAGATACTAATTTCAATCCTCAGGATCAGCTCCCGGTAGGTGCAAGCATTGTGCCAATTATTGCTGCATCTGACAAGACACCTGTGACTCGACATACCAGAGGTCTAAAGATGCACCCCCTCTTCATCACAATAGGCAACATCAATTCCAACATTTGTATGAAAGCCATCTCCCATGTGTGGCAATGTATTGTGTTCATACCCATGCCCAAGTTCGAAACACATCCTAACTATCAAACCATCCTCCGAGCTTGACTTTGGCACAAATGTGTCGACCTTGTATTCACAAATCTGAAGAACACTGCTCTCCATGGCAATTTTATGGTGGATCCCTTCGGTGACATTCAACACTGCTTCATGCCACTTGTTGCCTGGACCACAAATCTACCTGAACAATTAATAATTGCTTGCATCTCCAAGAATGCATCCCCCGTCACTGAAGCCTCTCTAAAGAAATTTGGTGATGGGAGGCACCATACATTATGCACTGGTGAGAAGACTCTGGAACGCATTTTCGACACTGCTCAAGACATAGATCCATGGAATCTCGATCATTTCCAAAAGTCCGCCAAAGCTCTACTGCTGCTAGGAATTCAACTCCCTTTCTGGCATAACTACTTGCTTTCCAACCCCGCCATATTCCTTGTCCTGGAAGTCCTTCACACACTGCACAAGCTCTTCTTCAATCACATCCTTGCATGGTGTAAGGAGGTAATGGGGAAAGATGAGCTGGATTTCCATTTCAAATCTGCTCACAAGCACATCAGCATGTGACAGTTCTCTGGTGGAGTCTTGCATGTCCAGCAAATGACAGGGCACGAGCATCATGACATTCAGCGGAAGATTGTACCTATCTTGGCAGGTGCTGCCCCACTGGAATTCATTGCTGCTATACGTTGCATCATCAACTTCATTTACCAAGCCCAAAGTCCAGTACATACCAATGCTACCATCACATCTATGCAGACTGCTCTCAACAAATTCCATGCTCACAAGAATGCTATCATCGAAGCCAGTGCTCGGAAGGGAAAATCGGAAGTGAAGACTAACTTCCACATTCCCAAACTTGAGCTCCTACAATCATTTGCAGATGCGATCAGGAATTTGGGCATGATCATCCAGTATACCACAGATGTTAGCAAGCATCTTCTTATCATGCATTGCAAGCAACCATTTCTATGGACAAACAAGCAGGCAAAGGACTTTGCTGAACAGGTTGTCCAAATCTTGGATCATGATCACAAAATGCGCCAATTTGATCTCTTTACCCTCCTCTCTGAACACAGTCAGTCGTTGATCAACAATGTGGTTGCCAAAGAGTATGATGAAGTTGCTTTGTCCGATCCTGCAGCTACATGGATTTTGCAAGTTGTTCCAGATGAAAAAATGTGGTTTGAAGCTCTGTGCCCTGTGTAGAATCATTTTATGGGTGGTATATTATCCAACGACCAAGCAACCACCCTCCATGTCACCATCGCTCCTGACAGCAAGCGGCTATCATTGGAAAACTTCTTGCAGCTCACTTGCCTTCCAAATATCAAGCAGGCTATCATCAACTACATTGCTTCACAGACATCTGAGGTTGCCACTTGCATGGTGTACTTCACATCCATTGACGTCTGGCACAAGTTTTGAGTCCAGTTGCACTCCAATTTTCAATCATCTGTTATCATGCCTAGCCAAGTGGTTCAAGTGCACCCTCCCAGCAATTTATTTCCCTATGGAAATTGTGATGTTGTGTTGCTCGATTCGTCATGTCAACCTCAAAGTTGTAAGTATTCTAGCCTTGTCTTTATTCATTTGACTGAATTCAGTAGCATACACCATTGCTCAGGTATGGACGGTCTTCAAACCACACTTAACACCATCCATGATGCGAGACCTCTGCTTCCACTTCCTTCTAATGCCTTTGCTTTACATTCAATATTTCAAGGTTTGCCAGAGTCCCGACAAAGACCCTTCCACCTGAATGTGGATGGTCGAGAGATGTCTCATAGAGACTGAATGAGAAGCTGTACACCTTGGGGAGGTTATTCCTTTGACGCGTGTCTCACATGCGGCTGAGTTAGTCATGGTATATGGTGAGAAAGCAGATTGCACAATTTCATCGTATATGTCTCAAGAGTGCTATTCTTGCTTTTATCTTAACCATTACGCAGATAAGGAGGTATACAATGTGTTGCATGGGAAGGTTGATGAAGACTACTTTTATCATCCTGACCTGGTTTCGTAGTAGCTTGTATCCATACCCCCCACATAGTTGATCTGTTACTGTTGTGGCCCTCATGATAAAAATCAATTGTATTATCTATTGCACAAATCTATGTGAACTTCAATCTGAACTTGCCTGGTCATCATCTACAAGTGATCTCTACTGGATCTCCACCAATGAGAGGTGTTCACTTACCACACGTAAACTGCTGTAAGTCGCTAAGTCCTGCCAACCGCCTGTTTCATTTCAGTCGTTTTGCAGATGTGAGATTGTCCCCCCATTACATAAGCGCATGTATAGCCACAGATAGTCACCCGGGTAATTCCGACTTTCCTCATAAAGTGATTCATATCCAGATGGCCGTGGCTTCGTTTGGGGCCAAAGAGTACCTTACACTCTTGTCCGTCCCACTCCCTCCGTTCTCTCCTCGGCTTGCGCCCGACGGTAGTGACATCCAAAGACAAGCTTTCATACGTTCAGGCAACCTTTGATTGCAACACGCTACCGTCACGATCGCCACGCCCGACAACCAATCTTCTAAGCAGCCCGAGTACCCATCGCGCCGCAGAAGAGATGGGTGACGCCTGAGAGTCTGACATACGTGGAAATTTGACGATCTGGGCGTTTTCATTGCGATAGGCAAGTTTTTATTCCCCAGAAGGTGAGGCCCTCATTATTACAAGGGTGGAAGCGAACATAAGCCCACCTTCGACTTGCTATTCCCTGTCTCCTCGCTCATTCTTCCTATTTTGTTTTTGTTTCCCTGTCTCCGAGTCCTTCTGGCCCTTTGCTTCCGTGCTGACTCACGGGTCTTTCTTGTAGATGGGACAAATGGGTCCCTGTAGCATGCCCACTCAAGTTTAACGAAACCAGTGTTGTGCTTCAGAAGGCTCTCTCCAGCCAAGCACCTCAAGCGTCCTATTCCGCAATGGAGTAAAAAAAAAAGTGGGCCTTATGACGGAACAGGACGGGGCGAGAAGACGGGAGGAGGACGAAGCGAGCCAGAGACGAAGTCAGTCGTCTTGATTTGGTGTCGGACTCAGGGCAGCGGGGTATCCCATGCCATTATGGTTGCTCACTCTGGTGTGGTAGGATGGTAGCAGTCGAAAGCCGGAAATGAAGCTGAACTTGCCCGGAGGACTCAAAGTGTTCGTTGATGACTGGGAAGCTATCACGAAAAATAGTCAGGTACGTCATACCTTGGCTAGATGTATTCGTCTCTCTGGGCTTCTCTGACACTCATTTCGTTGCTCGCGTGGCTTACGCTATCGAAAACGTAGCGCTTATGCTCCCTCGGATGGCATTTGTCCTTTTTTCTTTCCCCCCTCTCGTGGATCTATGTCCCCTAGAAAACCTGCAGTCGAGATGACGGAGGTACTGGACTTTTTGAAGGTGACCGTAATCTGTGCCGGATCCGTCGGCGGGTGGGATACTGACTCCGAAGCAGAAGCTACAGAGAACTCGAAGCACAAGTGGGGTAAGACAAAGAAGAACGGCACTTCGCCTGCCGCTGGGGAGCAAAAGAAGTGACCCCAAAGACAGGTTGATGCCAATGCCGATGCCGCGGGAGAAGAGGCCCCTGCAGGGGTAAAGTGAGAACCAGAGGGAGACACCGCGATGGACGGGGACGACAATAGAGACGGTTGTGCGGGATCAAGTCATCGAGATAAGGATGCAGACTGGCTTGGGTTCCAAGGGGATGGTAGTCCGAAACCACTGACTTAAATCAACTTTCTATTGGGTAGGGCAGAGCGAAGAAACGATCCACTCGGGTAATCTCACTGGGGCACCTCTGACGAGCATGGACGAAGACGGCGTGGCTTTTATCGGGCTCGGAGACTGCAAGCTCTTGTTAGAGCGACACTCACACATTGGTGGAAGAAAAGGCGTCTTGTCATCCAACGTCTGCTGATTCTCTGGAAAACCTTGGAGAACCGACACACAGGAATGCTGGTCAGTCAGCCTCACAAATCTGAAATGTATACGTGAGTTAGCTGGCTGTCATGCAAGGGGAAGGACAATCGTCACCTGCGAGCGTGGTCTACTTCTTTCTCCGAGAGACGTTGTTGAACCTCTGGGTTGGTCATGACATATTGAGCAGACTGTTCGATCTGAAATTGTTGTTGTTGGCTGTACGAACGATGTAGGGTGGTAGCGATCCTTGCTCACCTTGAACACCTCATACGAAGGTACGATCGGACAACAAACTTGACCCGCTCGACCTCGGTCTGAGCGAGCATAAGTAATCCGAAAGTGTTCTTCCTCGGAAGACAAGGGATCGGATCGCAACAGTTGGATGGTCTCAGACTGTAAAGGCCCCATATCATAAACCACGCTCGGCGAGGACAGAAATATGTAGGTCATCTCACCTACCTGACGCCGTATATGATCGAGCAGCCCAGAGGGAACGTCCTCCACGATGGGGAGAACACCTGGCATGTGCCGCTCGTTCATCCAGTGTCGGACGGGCTGCTGGAGCGGTGTCTCTCCCTCGAACGAGGGTGATGCAGCCATCGGGACATCGTCATCATCGCGTGGTGCGTTCCAGAGTCGGTTCTGGAAGGTGTTGTTTGACCGCCGAGTCTTGTGAAGGAGTCCTCGTTATCGTCCATGGTAGAGACGCGTCAGATGTTGATCTCACAGAGGTGGAGATAAGAAATGGTAAGTTGAACTTACGAGGATGGGGTCGATTTACAGCGCGTCCGTGATCGATATGTTCATTGTCCACGTTCGCATACAAGTCGAAATACACCCCAAATGTTTATCACATTCACAGGAAAATTGATACAATACACGACACGTCTACCACGACGCAGTACAAAACTGGAGGTGTGCGCACAAGAAGCCTATATAGCGTCGTTCTCCACCAACTTGCCACAAATCGCGTACTTGTTCGAAAAATGTTCAATCCAGCCCGAGGGACGGTGAGCATATTGAGTAGCGTGAAACGCACATTCACTAGGACTTGACCCAATTTTCATGTTTTCGCTGAGGAACATGGGTCAGAATAGGTGTACATATCCGGTGAATACACGTACATTTCATCTGGGCGGAGGTCCTCCAGCTTGTCCAGAGGTTGGTCGATCAGGGTCAACGTTTCCGAGTGAGGGAAGCTGTGTGATGCGATGCACCGAGCAGGATCCGTAGTAGAACATACCCAAGTAAAAAGACTGCTTGGCCATGCTCCGAGAGGCGTCCCGGCCCGGAAAGTTGCCATACATACTCCCTGAGCCACGTCGTCAACTTCAACCCTAGAAGAATTCCAATGCGTGCGCACCAGGTCCAAAACACGATGCCATTTATCGTGAGCAAGATCCGTCCACCGTCCTTGCCGTCGAATGGTGCGAGCGTCTTTGGAGTGTAAGTACGTCTGAAAAAGGACGGTCAGTGTATATGGGGTCTGGGCATCCATGAGCAGCCTTGCTTGGATTCGTGTGGGGGACAAGATGGGCGGGAAGATGATCCTTTGGACGAACAGCGTATGTGTTAACGGGCGTGACAAAGTTGAGTGAGAGTGTCGTTGCTGTCTGACTGGCGTGAGACTCTGGGCACCGAGTCAGCCTTTATACATGTTTCATCGCTGTCGTTCAAGTAAACTCTATATTCTCGTTACCGCATCTCTGGCCTCCCCACGGATTCTGAGCGCGTGTATCCCGCGTTCCGAACATTCCTGCATTGCAGAGCCCGAAATGAGAACCACGCAGTCCTGTGGAACGGCGACACGTGGAGAAAACGGGTGGTCACGACCCTTGTGAAGACTAAGAGGCGCAGAGTCAAACCTCCGTTGGACTTGATGATGAAGTTGGTGAGTTCGGAAACTTGTACTATAGTTGTGCCATCCGACTCATTCAATGCATGGTTTGGACTCGAGCTCGTAACTCTGCGTTAGCTGGCTTTGCACCGTTCGTGCGCGTGAGTCCTCGCGGTGTCCACATTGAAACCACGCAGACAGACGTCATGCCGTTACATATGCGTGTCGAGGATTCGCTGTGTCCTCGAGGCTTACACCAATTTGCTGTGATGGCTGCTGTGCCCACGGCAACTACGAACTTATATGAAAGCGCTTCAGGTGCGCCCTTTCTATAACTTTAGCACCCCAGTTTCCCTTCAGTAGTGATGTCCAGTAAATCAAACACTGGAGAAGAACAACTGCAACGTGGATCAACAACGTCGCTGTCAACCAGGTTTGGCTTATTGTGCAGGCGAATATGGACCTCAATTCGCTCTGGGTACGTACCTCGCTGCATATCTCAACAGCCAACCTAAGCAGTGACGAGCAGCAGATCGGGCACAGGAGAAGAAGGACCGTATCATGTGCCCCCTACGTTGAGGCGAACAAGGTTCGTTTCACTATGGAGGCGATTATGGAGGTTACCACGCTCCAGGTAAGTCCCTTGTTGCACACATCAATCGCTCGCTTTACAGGTCCAACCACTGATGACTAGCAGATCGAATGCAGGAGAGGAGCAATCGCATGAAGCTACGACGTTACCATCTGGTTTCTTGATTGTAGGCTTTGTGACCTATTAGTAGCTATGCCATCGTCGACTAATCCATCCTCCAGGACAGTACGCCAACACCCGACCCCAACCTCACACAGGAGCAAGAGCAAGATGAGCCCGTACCAGGAGCCCAGGCACAAAATGAGTTGTCCTTTTCTGCCACATCAACGGATGTGGACAAGAAGAATGTGGGTTCGTGACCTAACTGCTAGAACGTCAACTTACCTATCCTCTAGGATGGCCTACCCTCACCCGGCGTTCCCCCCTCCGACCCCACGGAGGGGCAAGGGGAAGGGGAAACCCACGGACCAGCAATCCGCCCACCGAGTGGAGACACATCATTTTACATGGATGAGACCAACTTTGTGGGTTTCGTGGCCTAGTTGCTGGACCACCGATTGATTTATCCCGCAGGACGACATACCATCACCCAACCTCACACAAGAGCAAGGGCAAGAAGAGATCGCTGTACTAGGGGTCCAGCCACATGATGGCTCGTCCTATTCAGACACGTCAACGCACGCGGACAAGAAAGAGAATGTGGGTCCCATGACCTAGCTGCTAGGTCGCCGACTGACCTATCCCGCAGGACGGTGTATCACCCAGCGTTTCCCACCCCCATCCCACGAAGGAACAAGAGTCAGATGAAACCCCTGTAACAGGACAGGTTGGGTCGTCCTCATCAGACACATCAATTCACACGGACGAGAACGAAGAACTGATGATCACGAGTATGAACTTCATTCCTCTGCAGTTTGTAAACAATATTGACAACAGCACAGGTATCCGAGCGACAGACGTTGTTCTAGGACTTAGAGGCATCCCCGCTGGCTTCTACGTAGCGATACACCACAGCGGCCTTGAATGGAGGACCGAAAATAAGCCTTCATCAGTAAACCACGATGTTGTCGAATGGACTGGGCCAATCCCGATGTAAGATCCCCTTTCCCCGATCATAGATTGTCCTGACGGATTTTACAGTCCGTCAGTTTTGTCCGCCACCGTCCGTCTTGAAGTGTATACATCTTTTGAATTCCAACCCATGTTGGGTTCTGGGGAGCAGCTGCGAGAGATTACGATTACCATGGAGCAACTGTTAGACCGCAGCGCAAGAGGAGTTCGTGAGTGCCAGCAAGTTTTGCCCATGGATTTTGGGCACTTACACCATAATAGCGTTCGGTTTTCTCCCGAGGGATGGGGACGTTGTATCCCCATGTTCATCCATTTTAGTGACTGTCATATCGCAAAGGTGCAAGGGCGGTTACCCATCAACACCAAGGTTTTTCAGCCCTCATTCTGTAAGTGGGTAACTTGCGCGGACGGCATCAGTGTTAATCGTCGTACATCCACAGCCAACAACTGATTCCCAAGGCGAGCTAGAAAACGCGACGAACAAAGGCCACAAGGCTCTCTCACGTTATCGAAAGCACGGCGAGAAACGGGATCTGGAGGAATCTGTTGCAGAGTTCGAGCGGGCGCTCCGTGTTTGTCCACCAGATCATCCTTGTCGTGCGGCAGCTCAGTCGAACCTGGCCACAGCAAAATTGATCCTCTGTCAGGTGGAGGATGGAGACATGCTAGTCCCCCTTGGTTTGTACCATGATGCACTCGCTGCCCGTCCTATCGGTCACCCCGACAGACCTTCCACGTTAATTCGGTTGGCCACAGTGTATTTTGCACGATTCCAGAAGCTGAGAGACGAGGATGCCGGAGCACAGGCTGAAGTTTTGCTGCATGAGGCGATGAAGCTCAGTTCGGCGGATAATTATGCAAGCCGAGTCGTGCTGTTCATGCTGAAACTCCATAGCGGACGTAGAGCGGGACGCACGGAACAGATTGGGCAATCGTTAGTGGAACAGGGCTCAGCTTCACGGTTAGTGAACGAGGACCTGCACGATATGAGTGTCGATCTGTTACGCCATTTTGAACGGTTTGGCCATCTGGCAGACTTGGAACTGCTGGTCAGCGTCTTGCGGAAATTGGTCAGGTCTACTTCGCCGTGGGACGACCAATATCGCGCTGGGCTATGGCATCTGGGTGTGGCGCTACTCTATCGTTTCGAACACCTTGGGGATGAAGCAGACCTGAATGAGGGGATATCGAGGCTGGGAGATGCTTTTGATGTCCTTCCTGACGGTCACCCTCACAAACTTGACCTTCTTGAAATCCTCGGCAACTCCTTCCTCATCCGTTTCTTGCGCCTCGGGCAGCTCAACGACCTGAAGGATGCCATTTCGAGGCAGAGGGAAGCTCTTGACCTCACTCCTGACGGTCACCCTCACAAGCCCAGGCGTCTTAACAGCCTCGGTGTCTCCTTCCTCACTCGTTTCTCGAGCCTTGGGCAGCTCAACGACCTGGAGGATGCCATTTCGAGGCAAAGGGAAGCTGTTGACCTCACTCCTGACGATCACCCTTACAAGCCTGGCCTTCTTCAAAACCTTGGCACCTCCTTCCTCACTCGTTTCGA
>JBBPMA010001048.1:0-14060 GCA_038090075.1 Xanthoconium purpureum | reverse complement strand
GGGGTAGACTGGGTTCATCGGGGGATAGTCTTTGGGGGGTAGTTGCTAGGTCTAGGGGGTTCTGGGTGTCCTGGGGTGTTCCAGTTTCTTCTGGATCTTCAGGAGCTCGAAAAATTCCCTTAGGGTGTCGAGGAAAAATCTTGGATGGGCTGGGGTGGTCCTACTCCTAGATAGGAGGAACAGAAGGTTATTCTTGTTCTTTTGTTACACGAGTCAACAGACTTGCGTCAAGGTCAAAGGTTTACTTACTTTGAGGGAGGTACTCACAAAAAGACACTACATCCTCAGGGAAGTTTCAAGGTGAAAAGAACTAGGTCACAACTTAAGCAAGCTGTGGATTGCAAGACTGACACTGTGATTGCGCAGAACAAGAATAAGGAAAAGACACAGGCTATGTGGGTATTTAAGTACTACTGCTTAGGTAAGAGAAAGCTAGTAGAACGTTGTGGAAAGTGGGGGACACATGATTACTATGAGAGAAGTAATCAGGGAAGTAGATAGTCCTGTTGACAAGATGACAAGTTAAAGAGGGAGAAGTATCGGAGAGGCAAAGACATCAAAAGTGAGTAAATAATGGGTCTCGTTCTCATGGTAAGGGAAAAGGTCAATGTAGACTCGTCGGACGATGCGGATGAGAAAGAAGGTATGAGCAAGAAAGATAATCGTAACATATACATATCTAGTCACTGAAATCTTAGAAGAGCATAGATTGTGCTAAACCATGGCTGTTACGTGAGTCGACAGACTTGCGTCAAGGTCAAAAGTTTACTTACTCTGAGGGAGGTACTCACGAAGAGACACTGCGCCCTCAAAGAAGTCTCAAGGTGAAGGAAACTAGGTCACAACTTAGACGAGCTGTGGATCGCAAGACTGATGCTGTAATTGCGCAGAACAAGCATGAAGAGAGAGAGTACAGGCTAAGCGGGTATTTAAGTGCTACTGATTACATAAGAAGAATCTAGTAGAACTACGTGGAAAGTGGGGACACATGACTACTACAAGAGAAGTAGTCAGAGGAGTGGATAGTCCTGTTGATGAGACGAGAGGTTAAAGAGGAAGAAGTATCGGGGAGGTGAAGATATCACAGGTAAGTAGATAGTTGGTCTCGTCCTCATGATAAGGAAAAAGGTCAAAGTAGACTCGATGTATGGTGCGGATGAGAAAGAAAGTATGACAAAGAAAGATGATTGTAACAATGGCTCTGAATCAATCTCATTATGTGCCACAACAACTAATCTGCTAGTAAGCAATTCTGGCATCTTTCCTAAAAGTAATCAGTGTGTTCAAGAAGGTGAATCAGGTATCTGCAACTCATTATATATTACCAGTTGCAAATAGAAGTTATAAGCTTACTGGAAGCTTTGGATGACCAAGGGACTGCTGAATATGTTCCAGGAGGGAGCTTTCCCTTGCAAATGTTTGATCACACGATGAACATGACCATCTCATGGAGACATGTTGCTCCCTCACATGTCTTTTGAGGCTGGACTTCTTCATTAAATAGGAATTGCATCTGGACCATTGACACACATATGGTTGCAAGTTGGACGTGATCCCATGCTTGTGATGTAGGTGGGGCTTGATGTTGTTTGCCTTTATGAAATCATTGCATAACATCCCTTTGTCTACCCATTAACAAATGACATTGCATTCATTAATGATATTCCTGTTAAACTCTAGCATTTCCTTTTAAGAAAAATGTGATTCAAGTTGAGCTGAGAGCAAGAAAAAAAGGGCATACTTGTAGTGACCAGTCATCATTATAGGAATCTGAAGATAACCTGGTAGAATAAGTTGTGTGACTTGTTGTCTTTAGACTGCCATCATAGGGGGCAGGTGGAGAAGGGGAAGAATTAGTGTTCTGCAGGGGTAAACCCCTGGGTACTCAAGTGCCAACCCATATCCTACTCATCAGTTACCTGTATCCCAGTTACCCATGGGTTCAGCACAGCACAGGTACCTCAAACAGGTATATGGATATCAATCCATCATGGGTATACTCCAGGGTTCAGGGGTGAGAGTGAGGGCAAGGGTGGGAGATGGCAAGTGTTATGATCATCTTTCTTTGCCATACCTTCTTTCTCATCCGCACCGTATACCAAGTCTATTTAGATCTCTTTCCCTACCATGAGGAGGAGACCAATTATCTACTTACCTTTGACACCCTCACCTCTCCTATACTCTTCCCTCTTTGATCCCTCGTCTCTTTCACAGGACTCTCCACTCCCCTGACTATTTCTCTTGTAGTAGTCACATGTCCCCACCTTCTACATCGTTCTACTAGATTCCTCTTAGGTAATTAGTAGTACTAAAATACCTGCTGAGCCTGTACTTCTTCTTCATTCTTGTTCTGCGCAATCACAGTGTCAGTCTTGCGATCCACAACTTGTCTAAGTTGTGACCTAGTCCCTTTCTCTTTCTCTCCTTGAGACTTCTTTGAGGACACAGTGTCTCTTTGTGAGTACCTCCCTCAGAGTAAGTAAACTCTTGACCTTGGTGCAAGTCTGTCGACTCGCATAACAAAAGAACAAGAATTTACCTTCTGTCCCTCCTATCCAGGAGCAGGACCACCCCAGCCCATCCAAGATTTTTCCTTGACGCCCTAAGGGAATTTTTCAAGCTTCCAAAGATCCGGAAGAAACCGGAACATCCCAGGACACCCAGAACCCCCCAGACCTAGCGACTATTCCCCAGAGACTATCCCCTGTTGAACTTAGCCTATCCCCTGAACTACCAGCACCCCCATCTCCCGGAAAATGAATAACAGTGGGGAAACCCTTCTTCAACCCAGCACTTCAACCGTCACCTAGGAAACACTCCCCTGCAGCATTCTCAGTACCCTCGACCAGCTCATCTGGCACCCTGGCAAATCTCCCTGTGTTCTCAAGCATCCCCACTGCTCCTCCTGTTCCTGTCCCACAAGTACCACCAGCTCCCCCTGGCCCTACCATTCCCCCTGCCCCTGCAAATCCACCAACTTTGCCTTCTCCTCTCCCACCACCCCCAGCCCCAGTCAACCCTCCAATCCCCCCTGCCAATCCGATGTCTATCACCACCAGAACCACTGAACTAAAGGCAGCCCTCCCTGCCTGCTGACTTCTCAGGAGACCCTGAGGACACCATCTGATGGATGAAGGCAATGAAAGCCTACTTCACCATCAACTCCTCCGTCTACACTGATGACAGTGAGAAAATCATGACTGCTCTTAACAAAATGAGCAGGGGACGAGGAGCTCAGTTTGCAGAAATATGGTATGACAAAATGGTGGACACTGCCATCCCTGCCACAGAAAAGACTTTTGACAAACTGGTGGACAACTTTGCATCCACCCTATACCCTTATGACCTGGTGGAGACGTCTTGGAATGACCTATACAAGCTTAAACAACAAAAGGAGAAGAGAAAGACAGAGGATGGCAAGGAGGTTGTTGATGACAGTTTCCAAACTTACATTACAAGATTCCAGACCCTTGCTGCCAAAGCCCAAATGGGCGATACTAAAGAAACCATAGCGTGCTTTGCTACTGGACTAGACCCCCAGATCTCCACCATGATCCTTTCCATGTCAACCCCCCCCACTAAAATCCAGGAATGGATTGACAAGGCTCGGGATTTCCACACCCAAAAGATGCGTATCCTTGCCCTTCAAGGAGGACATGACCCTGGTCATTCATCTTCATTGTCCTCACGTTTTGCCCGAGATCCAGATGCCATGGACATAGATTTCATACATCTCAAGAAGCTCACCCCCCCAGAACATGCTTGGTGCATTCAAGAGGGTCTTTGCTTCAAATGTCGCAAAAAGGGACACAATGTGGACCACTGCAACACCTATAAGGAATCCTCCCAGAACTGACCTTGAACGTCCAACCATCACTCCCAACAAGTTCGCTCCACTGATACCTCTACTCCTACCACCACTGCCATCACTCCTGTCACCCCCATGGACGCTTACGTCCAAACTTTGAAAACCCAGGGAAGAAGTGAAGAGGAAATTCTTCAAATCTTAAAACTTTGTTATGAGGAGCTGAGAGAGGATGTAGCAGTTGCTACCACCTTTGACACCCTTTCCTCTGAAGAGGATTTTTGAAATGGGAAGGCGCCTCGACATCACCTTCCCATGACCTAGCCCATGTACTAGTAGCTTTGCCCAATGAACGAACTATTCGTCTCCCCATCAAACTGGCTACTGGAACACAAATCGTCAAAACCACAGCAATCATTGACTGTGGAGCCACTGGAAATTTCATCGACATCAGCCTCTTAACCAAGGCAAACTTCCCCCTGAAACGTCTCCCAAAACCCATCCTTGCCTACAATGTGAACGGAACGACCAATGCCAAGGGAACAATCCGCTGGAAAGCACACACCAACATCTTATTTCCCCAGTCCAAGGAAACCATGGACCTAATGGACCTAAGTCTGGGACAACAACAGGTCATACTAGGAATGCCCTGGTTGCGCAAATGGAATCCTAGAATTGACTGGAATGCCAATACCATCTCCTTTCCCAAATCCCCACACCCCTCATTGACAGACCACGTCCCACAGCGATACCTTCTTCAATGGCTAGGACTAGACGCAGACCGCAAAATCTCCAAGTGACTGAACAAATGAGAGACCTGGCTAAAAGGGGAAGTTGTTGGAAGAACCACCATTTCCACCCAGATTGCACAGACCACTGAGACAAAAGAACCCCCCATCCCTGAGTGGTGTCAAGACTTCACAGACGTATTTTCTGAAAGAACACATGACCAACTTCCCCCACATCGCCCCTACGACCATACCATTGAACTTTGCCCAGATTTTACCCCCAAAATAGCGAAAGTATACTCCCTGAACCCAGCAGAAATGGAAACCTGCAAGGAATTCATTGAGGAACATCTCCGAATGGGGAGAATAGTGCCCTTGAAATCACCCCAAGCATCCCCCTTCTTCTTTGTACCCAAGAGGGATGGAACTCTCCGCCCCTGTCAAGACTATTGCTATCTAAACTCCCATACTGTCCAAAACGCCTATCCTCTCCCTCTCATCCCAGAACTCATTGACGACATGAAATCCTCCACTCTGTTCACCAAATTTGACATACGATGGGGATATAACAACATTCGCATCCGAAAGGAGGACCAGTGGAAGGCTGCATTCATCACCCCCTTGGGTCTGTTCAAACCGACGGCCATGTTCTTCAAATGCCCCACCTACGTTCCAAGCATTCATGAATCACATCTTTGCAGATATGATCCAGGAGAGATGGTTAAAGGTCTACATGGACAATCTGGGCATTCACACCAAGGATGACATCACCCTTCACCATGAGCGAACAAGACGGGTACTTCAGAGACTCAGGGAACATGGGCTGTCGATCAAACTCTCTAAATGCACCTTTGATGCCCCTCGCATGGAATTCCTAGGAATGGTCATCGGACAAGGCAAGATCGAGATGGATGGAAAGAAACTCAAAGCCATTGAGAAATGGAAACCGCCCACCTCGGTCAAAGGAGTCAGATTGTTCATGGGTTTTGCCAACTTCTACAGGAAATTCATCCCAGACTTCTCCAACATTGTTGCCCCCCTGAACCAACTCACCCGAAAAGGGGAATCCTGGAACTGGACACAGTCATGACAAGATGCCTTTGAATGACTCAAAAAGATCTTTTCCTCCACTCCTGTCCTATGAATTCCTGATGTCACTCGCCCCTTTACCATCATGACAGATGCCTCCTTGTTGGCTGCTGGAGCAGTACTCATGCAATCTGATGAGAACTCTGACCTTCACCCGTGTGCCTACTATTCGACCACGTTCACCTTTGCCCAATGAAACTATGACATCTACGATAGAGAACTTCTAGCAGTCATCCTGGCTCTAGAGGAATGGCGACAGTACCTACAGGGAACCCCTCATCCAGTTACCATAATCACCAACCACAAAAACCTCTCTTATGTCAAGGATCCATGAAAACTATCTAGACGACAGGCCAGATGGTCCCTATTCTTACAGGACTTTGACTTACAATGGCGAGTTACCCCAGGAATCCAGATGGGCCCAGCAGATGCACTCTCTCGATGTGATCATATTGACACCACCCAGGACAATGCAGACGCATCCATATGCCCTGAACCGGTCGTCATCAATGCCCTGGATCTTGCCCTGGCAAAGAAAATAAGGTCTTCCTCCCAGTCTGACCCCCTGGTCCTCCGAGCTCTTGAAAACCTCCAGCAGGGATCCCCCTTGTTCCCTCGCTCCTCCAGGGATGATTGGCACATGACGGATGGACATCTTTACTTCAAAAACCGAATGTACATTCCCCCACACGAATGACAGGCCATCCTGAAATCTATACATGAATCACCCACCACAGGCCATGCAGGACGCTTCTGCACCAAAGCACTATTGGAATGCGACTTCTGGTGGCCTGGTCTCTCCTCCTTTGTTAACACATTCATATCCGGCTGTGCGACTTGTCAACAAAACAAGATCAATCACCATCCCACTTGCCCCTCATTAATACCCATCCCCTTGTCCTGTAGCCTCCCCTTCAAACAACTCTCTGTTGACCTCATCACTGATCTCCCCTCCTCCAACAGACATGACTCATTAATGGTCGTGGTCAACCATGGCCTTACGAAGGGGGTAATTCTCATACCTTGCTCCAAAACAATTGATGCTGCCGGTGTCGCCCAACTTTTCGTTTCTCACATTTTCAAATGATTTGGACTTCATGACTCCCTGATCTCAGATTGAGGCCCACAATTTGCATCAGCCTTCGCCAGAGAACTTGCTCGACTACTCCACTATGACGTCAAGCTATCCACTGCATACCACCCACAAATGGATGGACAAACTGAATGTGCCAACCAGGAGATTGAAATGTACCTTCGCATCTTCTGCACCAACAACCCTCGGAAATGGTCGCACTTCCTTCCCACAGCTGAGTTCCATCACAACTCAGTCCCACACAGCTCAACCAAAGTTTCTCCTTTCTCCCCTCCCTATGGATATGAACCACAGGCGTACCCCCCTTTGGGGAAAACCTTCATCCCTGTCCTGGAGACCCGACTATCAGCATTGGAAGAAGCACGAAAGGAAGCACTAGCAGCACATGAAACAGCTCGTCGGATCATAAAGGAACAAAACTTCCAGCACTTCATCCTGTGGAAAGTCGGACAAAAGGTGTGGCTGGAAGCTACCCACCTTTGCCTCAATTACCCCTCCAGGAAACTTGCACCCAAGAGACAGGGCCCATTTGAGATCTCTCAGGTACTAGGACCACTTTCCTACCAACTTCAACTTCCCTCCACATGGAAGATCCATGATGTTTTCCATGCCTCGCTATTGTTCCCATACAAGGAAACCGAAACACATGGCCCCAACTTCTCAAAACCACCACCCGACCTGATTGTCTCCGAGGAAGAGTATGAGGTGGAACAAATCATTTCACATCGAAGCTCTGCTGGACGACGGAGGTTCCTGACTGTGTGGAAAGGGTATCCATCATCGGAAAACACCTGGGAACCCAAATCTAACCTCTGACATGCATCGGACATTCTCACGATGTACAAAAAGACCCACCAACTCTGGGGTTTAAAGACAACAACATGCCTTTCATCCCTCAGCACGACGACATCTCCGCCCCCATCAGGCCCACTGACATCCCCTGGTTATTGGGACTCACCATATACCAACTTGACTTCCTTCGTTGCCACAATCTCCCCCTTGACCATGCCAGGACGCACTCTTGCTTCTGCAGAGAACCCAGCTGCCCCATCCATTTCTAGCACCACAGGACGAGGTGTCTCTTCGTGAGTACCCCCCTGTGTATGCAGCCTGGAGACGTCCCTTTCATCTGGTTTGGTATTGCTCTCGCCCTTTGCATCCTCTTCTTCCTTGCCAATCTTAGCCTTCTTCTATATATTGACCATCTTGCTTGACGCAGGAGTCAACAACCAGTCCAGCTCCCTTCTCTCCCATGCCATATCATATCCCCACCTCGCTCTATTTGCCTGTCCACCCACCTCCCCCCAAAACCCACCCCATTGACACTAGATTCCTTGCCACCTCGCGAGTACACACCCTCTTTACCATTGCCATTGCCTCCCCCACCATCCTTAGTGAAATCAAGAGACTCCCTACATACGAACACAACACCGAGTGCCAGGCCCTTGTCCAACTTCTCCACCATATCTCGATCACCCAACTCCAGCTGTTCAGAGCCTGCCCTGTTGATCTACCTGAGTCACTCGGAGCGCCTCTATGTACTACCCTCTCCTTCCTACCTGGTCCAGTCCTCGACCTTCTCGTCACCAACTCCTTCCACCAATACCTGGAGGAGCTCCCAAGCACTACCCTCTACCCCACCTTCCTACACGTCTGGGGCACCCTTTCCCGTGAGGAACAACAACGATACCTTGAACAAGCTGGAATAAGTCAATCCACCACCTCCCCTTCTCCTATTCCTCTAGCTCTTCACATCTCCTCTTGCCCTATCTCCCCCATCATAGAAGACAACAATGTCATCCAGATTCAGATTGCAGACGGACAATGGATCACTTCCTCTGCCTCTCGAGTCCTGGTCACCTCCTCTCACCCTACCTCTCCCAGTACCAGGTGCTATATTTGCTCAGATCTCGGTCATTTCGGACTCTCCTGTCCCCTGTACACCTGTCCCTCTTGCAGGGAGTCGGCACCTGGTCACGCAGCACATCATTGTTTGGAGACCCAATGTAGCCTTTGTCTTTGATGGGGACACTCCAACGACATCTGCAATCTTTGGATCTGTGGGCAATGCAACACCCTGGGACATGTGGTCAATAACTGTCCGATCAACCCGCTTGCCCAGCTGGAATCTCGCAACACTTATGGAGGATCTTACTCAGACGACGATGACCTCAATACCCTGGTTGACAACAAATAAAAGGTCTAGGTATCTCAAGCCTGGAGCTCAAGTATACAAGGGGGGTAATGTTACGATCATCTTTCTTTGCCATACCTTCTTTCTCATCTGCACCGTACACCGAGTCTATTTAGATCTCTTTCCCTACCATGAGGAGGAGACCAATTATCTACTTACCTTCGACACCCTCACCTCTCCTATACTCTTTCCTCTTTGATCCCTCGTCTCTCTCTCACAGGACTATCCACTCCCCTGACTATTTCTCTTGTAGTAGTCACGTGTCCCCACCTTCCACATTGTTCTACTAGATTCCTCTTAGATAATCAGTAGTACTTAAATACCCACTTAGCCTGTACCTTTTCTTCATTCTTGTTCTGTGCAATCACAGCATCAGTTTTGCGATCCACAACTCACCTAAGTTGTGACCTAGTTTTCTCTCTCTCTCTCTCTAAGACTTTTTTGAGGATGCAGTGTCTCTTCATGAGTACCTCCCTCAGAGCAAGTAAACCCTTGACCTCAACGCAAGACTATCGACTCACGTAACAAAAGAACAAGAATTATCCCTTTGTCCCTCCTATTTAGGAGTAGGACCACCCCAGCCCACCCAAGATTTTTCCTTGATGCCCCAAGGGGATTTTTCGAGCTCCTGAAGATCCGGAAGAAACTGGAACACCCCAGGACATCCAGAACCCCCTAGACCTAGCAACTAACCCCCAGAGACTCTCTCCTGTTGAACTCAGTCTATCCCCTGAACTACCAACGCCACCGTCCCCTGGAAAATGAGTAACAGTGGGGAAACCCTTCTTCAACCCAGCACTTCAACCACCACCTAGGAAACGCTCCCCTGCAGCATTCCCAATACCCTCGACCAGCTCATCTAGCACCCTGGCAAACCTCCCCACATTCTCAAACACCCCAGTTGCTCCCCCTGCCCCTGCCCCATCAGCACCACCTGCTCCCCCAGGTCCCACTGCTCCCTTTGCCCCTACAAACCCAGCAATAGTACCTCCCCCTCCTCCACCACCCCCGGCCCCAGCCAACCTCCCAGTTCCCCCTGCCAATCCGATGTCTACCACCACCAGAAAGCAATGAACTGAAAGCAGCACTCCCCGCTGACTTCTCAGGAGATCCAGAGGACGCCATCCAATGGATGAAGGCGATGAAAGCCTACTTCACCATCAACTCCTCTATCTACACTGGTGACAACGAGAAAATCATGACTACT
The DNA here is from genome assembly GCA_038090075.1 of Xanthoconium purpureum. Classification (NCBI taxonomy): domain Eukaryota; kingdom Fungi; phylum Basidiomycota; class Agaricomycetes; order Boletales; family Boletaceae; genus Xanthoconium; species Xanthoconium purpureum. The sequence continues at coordinate 3,944 of JBBPMA010001048.1, read as the reverse complement.
CTCAACAAAATGAGCAAGGGACAAGGAGCTCAGTTCGCTGAAATGTGGTACGACAAGTTGACTAGTAGTGCCATCCCTGCTATGGAAAAGACCTTTGATAAACTGGCAGATAATTTCGCATCCACCCTCTATCCCTATGACCTAGCAGAAACATCCTGAAATGATCTATACAAGCTCAGACAATGAAAGGAGGAAAGGAAAACTGAGGATGGCAGGAAGTACATTGACGATGGTTTCCAAACCTACATCACAAGGTTCCAAACCCTCGCTGCCAAAGCCCAGATGGGTGATACTAAGGAGACCATAGCACGCTTTGCTGCAGGACTAGACCCCCAGATCTCTACCATGATCCTCTCCATGTCAACTCCCCCTGATAAAATCCAGGAATGGATTGACAAAGCCCAAGATTTCCACACCCAGAAGATGCACATCCTTGCCCTTTGGGGAGGACATGATCCTGGTCATTCATCCTCATCCTCCTCACGCTCTACCCGGGACCCAAATGCTATGGATGTGGATTTTGTACATCTCAAGAAGCTCACCCCTCTGGAACGTGCTCGATGTATCCGAGAAAGTCTTTGCTTCAAATGTCACAAAAAGGGACACAACGTGGACCATTGCAACACCTACAAAGGATCCTTCCAGAACCAACCTCGACCACCCAACCATTGCACTCAACAAGTTCGCTCCACAGACACCTCTGCCACCACCACCACCACCGTCAACCTCGCCACTCCCATGGATGCTTATGTCCAGACCTTGAAAACCCAGGGGAGAAGTGAAGAAGAAATTTTGCGGACCTTGAAGCTCTGCTATGAGGAGCCAAGAGAGGACATGGCAGTCGCCACCACCTTTGATACCATCTCCTTTGAGGAGGATTTTTGAAACGGGAAGTTGCCTTGACGTCTCCTTCCCATGACCTAGCCCATGTACTAGTAGCCTTGCCCAATGAGCGAACTATTTGTCTCCCCATCAAACTAGCTACTGGAACACAAATCGTTGAAACCACAGCAATCATCGACTATGGAGCAACTGGAAACTTTATCGACATTGACCTGTTGACTAAGGCAAACTTCCCCCTGAAACGTCTCCCGAAACCCATCCTCACCTACAATGTGGATGGAACAACCAATGCCAAAGGAACAATCTGCTGGAAAGCACATACCGACATCCTGTTCCCCCAGTCCAGAGAACCCATGGACCTGATGGTCCTAAGTTTGGGACAACGACAAATCATACTGGGAATGCCTTGGCTACACAAATGGAACCCTAAGATCAACTGGAAAGCCAACACCATCTCTATCCCGCAGTCCCCACACCTCTTATCAGCAGACCACATCCCCCAATGATACCTCCTCTGATGGCTTGGACTTGATGCAGACCACAAAATCTCCAGATGGCTAAACAAACAAGAAGCCTGGCTGAAGGGCAAAGTTGTTGGAAAAACCACCATCTCCATCCAGATTGCACAAACCACCGAGACAAGGGAGCCCCTTATCCCTGAATGGTGCTGAGACTTCACAGACGTATTCTTTGAAAAGACACACAACCAACTGCCCCCACATCGCTCCTATGACCATACCATTGAACTTCGCCCAGACTTTACCCCCAAAATAGCAAAAATATACTCCTTGAACCCAGCAGAGATGGAGACTTGCAAAGAGTTCGTCAAGGAACACCTTCAAACAGGGAGGATAGTACCTTCGAAATCACCCCAAGCATCCCCCTTCTTCTTCGTACCCAAAAAAGATGGAACCCTTTGCCCTTGCCAGGACTATCGCTATTTGAACTCCCACACCATCCAGAATGCCTATCCTCTCCCTCTCATCCCTGAGCTCATTGACAACATGAAATCCTCCACTTGTTACGCGAGTCGACAGACTTGCATTGAGGTCAAGGGTTTGCTTGCTCTGAGGGAGGTACTCATGAAGAGACACTGCGTCCTCAAAGAAGTCCCTAGGAAAGAGAGGACTAGGTCACAACTTAAATGAGCTGTGGATCACAAGACTGACGCTGTAATTGCACAAAACAAGAATAAGGAAAGGGTACAGGCTATGCGGGTATTTAAGTACTACTGCTTAGGTAAGGCGAAGCTAGTAGAATGTTGTGGAAGGTGGGGACACATGACTACTATGAGAGAAGTAATCAGAGAAGTAGATAGTCCTGTTGATGAGATGATAAGTCAAAGAGGGAGGAGTATCAGAGAGGCGAAGACATCAAAGGTGAGTAAATAATGGGTCTCGTTCTCATGGTAAGGGAAAAGGTCAATGTAGACTCGTCGGATGATGCAGATGAGAAAGAAAGTATGGGCAAGAAAGATAATCATAACATTACCCCCCTCGTATACTCGAGCTCCAGGCTCGAGATACCTAGATCTCCTATTTGTTGTCCACCAAGGTATTGAGGTCGTCATCATCCGAGTAAGATCCTCCATAAGTGTAGCGAGATTCAGGTTGGGCAAGCGGGTCGACTGGGCAGTTATCGACCACATGCCCTGGGGTGTTGCATCTCCTGCATATCCAAAGGTTGCAGACATCGTCAGAGTGTCCCCATCGAAGACAAAGAGTACATTGGGTCTCCAGACAATGATGTGCCACATGACCCAGTGCTGACTCCCTACAGGAGGGACAAGTGTACAAGGGACAGGAGAGTCTGAAGTGACCGAGATCTGAGCAAATATAGCACCTAGTGTTGGGGGAGACAGGGTGAGAGGAAGTGACCAGGACCTGAGAGGCAGAGGAAGTGATCCATTGTCCGTCCATGATCTGGATTTGGATGACATCACTGTCTTCTGTGGTAGGAGAGATAGGGCAAGAAGAGATGCAAAGGGCTAGGGGGATAGGGGGAGGGGAGATAATGGTGGGCTGACTTATTCTGACCTGCTCAAGGTATCGTTGTTGTTCTTCGCAGGAGAGGGTATCCCAGATGTGTAGGAAGGTGGGGTAGAGGATAGTGCTTGGGAGCTCCTCCAGGTATTGGTGGAAGGAGTTGGTGACGAGGAGTTCGAGGACTGGACCTGGCAAAAGGGAGAGGGTAGTATGTAGAGGTGCTCCAAGTGATTCAGGTAGATCGACAGGGCAGGCCCTGAACAGTTGGAGCTGGGCGATCAAGATATGGTGGAGAAGTTGGACAAGGGCCTTGTTACGATTATCTTTCTTGCTCATACCTTCTTTCTCATCTGCATCATCTGACAAGTCTACATTGACCTTTTCCCTTACCATGAGAACGAGACCCATTATTTACTCACCTTTGATGTCTTCGCCTCTCCAATACTTCTCCCTCTTTAACTTGTTGTCTTGTCAACAGGACTATCTACTTCTCTGATTACTTCTCTCGTAGTAGTCACGTGTCCTCCACTTTCCACAATGTTCTACTAGCTTCCTCTTACCTAAGCAGTAGTACTTAAAATAAAATACCCGCATAGCCTGTACCTTTTCCTTATTCTTGTTCTGTGCAATCACAGCATCAGTCTTGCGATCCACAGCTTGTTTAAGTTGTGACCTAGTCTTCTCTTTCCAAGAAACTTCCTTGAGAACACAGTGTCTCTTCGTGAGTACCTCCCTCAGAGTAAGTGAACCCTTGACCTCAACGCAAGTCTGTCGACTCGTGTAACAAAAGAACAAGAATCCACCTTTTGTCCCTCCTATCCAGGAGTAGGACCACCCCAGCCCACCCAAGATTTTTCCTCAATGCCCCAAGGGAATTTTTCGAGCTCCTGAAGATCCGGAGGAAACCGGAACATCCCAGGATACCCAGAACCCCCTAGACCTAGTGACCACCCCCCAGAGACTATCTCCAGTTGAACTCAGTCTATCCCCTGAACTACCAGCACCCCCATCTCCTGGAAAACGAGTAACAGCAGGAAAACCCTTCTTCAACCCAGCACTCCAACCATCACCTAGGAAACGCTCCCCTGCAGCGTTCTCAATACCCTCGACCAGCTC
>JBBPMA010001047.1:0-14061 GCA_038090075.1 Xanthoconium purpureum | reverse complement strand
TCCCGATGATGATGACGATGATCAGCTACACGCCCTGACGACGGTTTGGTTGGCAATACCTGGGGTTTACCCATGCTGATCCCTAGTTTATGCACATTGTTTGTAATACCTATAATCTTTTATCCTTTTACACTTTGGTCTGTGCATGGTACGTGAGAGGGCTGAAATGCCAAACTTTTGGTGGCTTTTCAGTTCTTTTAAACTTTTTTGCTTTTGAGGTCAGTTCACAAGACTAGAAAAGCTGGAAAAGTGCAAAAAAGAACTTGGTGAATTTGCTGATCAGTGGGGGGACATGCTGACAATGGTTGGGATGATAGAAATTTTTCTGTGGCTCTCCATTTTATCTTTCCTCTTGTAGTATGATACACATAGCCTTTGTTGCCTCAATTTAAGTCTCTGTGTTGTGCCTTAGCACGAGCAGATTAAATAATTAGTATACACAAGTAGGGCCCCAGAAGCTCCCCCATATGTTTGTCCGGCCCATAGCAGATTTCACATCCAAAAAAGGAAATAGGTCTGTCCGGGTGTAGCAGATTTGGGACTTCAGCTGGTGTGATGTCTGTCCGCCAGATAGCAGATTTGACAGCGCCAAGGTGTCTGGTCCAGTACCAATTAGTTGTAAAGATTTGTATCTACATCGAATACATCCACCCGAGATGGAGGTAACACTTCCCTCAAACACAAAGCATCAAGTTTGGTGCATACACAACATGGAAATAATCTATTCCAACCTCTGTACTCTGACTTGTGCTGGACAAAAGATCCCTGGCACTGTCATCAATGCATATGCTGCAACCCTTCAAACCCAGCACAGAGAGACGACAAGAAACTATGCTATCTTATCTTCATACATCACTTTTATTGTTGAAGGATCAAAGTCAAAGGGATATGGGACCATGGAAGAGCATCTTCTTGCTGCTGTAAGCCATTTTTGAAACGAAAATGCAAATGGCACTTACTCAGAGCTACCTAGTGCAATTCATTGTCATCAAAGGAGCTCTTGTCATGTCCGAGATGGGTTATTCCACTATGTGGAGGGAGTCCATCACACTGGGTGTTGACATGGGCAAACATTACAACCAAAGAGATAGGCATCTTTGATAGCTTACCTGGTCAGCACTCTGAAATCTGGGCGATACCAGTATGTATGTCTCCATGTTCTCAAAGCATCATGTTGAATATCACCCCTAAAGTTATTGCAAAGGATTATCAATGCAATTTTATATCACCTTGAGCATCACAAAGTTGACTGGCACCACGAGTCATGGACACAGGCCAGGTGCTACCCTGTGAGGTCACAACAACAGACAAACAACTGGTCCTGTGGTCTATTCACCATGATGGCAATGCAAGCATATGTAATGGGCCACTCACTCGAGCTGGTTGGTAACGATCAAAAAGATAGTATGAGGCTAAAAGTATTAGATCTCCTTATGAGCATACCATGAGTGAATGTTCATTACACTGACTGCTCTGCTGTCAGTTGATGAGGTCATGGTCAGCATTACAAGAGAAACTGTACCACCATCTGACATAGATGAGGATAGTGAGTCAATCATATGTGACGGTCTGTAAGTAGTCCAATCCACATTACCAGCATAGTTGATCATTGATTGTACTTCCTAGACCACCAAAACGACAACATCAAATGATTGGAAACAGTGCTGACACTGCTGAGAGAGAGAAAGCTCATCACGAATCACCATCATCAAGTTCTTGTATTCATGCACCTAAACAAAGTGAGGGCGAGCACCAAAAACAGCTAGAAGCTGATAAGTGGTGCTCAAACGTACAGTGTTACGCGAGTCAACAGACTTACGTCAAGGTCAATGATACTTACTCTGAGAGAGGTACTCACAAAGAGACGCTGCGTCCTCAAAGCAAGGCTAGAGTTATGAACAAGAGACGAGGGGACTAGGTCACAATCAGATGGATTGCGGATTCATAAGACTGACGCTGTGATTGCATAGAACAAGAATGAGGAGATGAGTACAGGCTGGACAGGTATTTAAGTACTATGGATTACCTGAGTGGAAGGCCGTAGAACTACATGGAAGGTAGGGGAAACATGGTTACCGTGAGAGAGGTAACTAAGGAGTGAGACAGTCCTGTAGAACAAGGCGATACTAAAGGGGAAGTACAAGAGGAGAGGAGTAGGATGGGAAAGCAAGTAAGTATCGATCGGTCTCTCGGTAGGAAGGAGCAAAAGAGAAGTATGGACATTGTACTACAGAGATAAGGAAAAAGACGTGGGAGAGGAAGGAAATTGTAACATACAGAAGCATAGTGTCATATGCCAGGGATGTCACACCACCATTAAGCTACACCCCTGCACACCCTATGGGGATGGCAAATGGATGAAACATCGGACACAGTGTCCTCAAATCACTGGTGTTGACACTGTATGACAACGAAAAGTGACTGTCTCAACAAAAGCTGTAAGATATTATTATACTTTTGTCAAATTCACATCTCACCAAGGTTATGTAGCCAGAGGGTAATGCCCTCATTACAACATTTTTCTCATCAAATACATCTAATGGTGTTAAAGCAGCAGGCCTGCGACAGACTGAACATCAAGTTACATATACTACAAAGACTGTCAAGGCAGTGAGTGACAGATTCTATATCATAGTCTGCTATATACTTACCTCATTCCACTTCCAGACACCACCTATTACCCAGTTCTTCAAGCAGAATGAATCAGGATGCTGTGTTGCGACAGGGAAAATAGAAAGATCAGCTCTAGACCTCAACTTGGATGACAGCTCACAGCAATTCGGCCAGCTGACAGCTTGTATCTGCCAGCAGATCAGAGACAAGAAATATTACAAGTATATAACTCGAATCCATACCCACTCACTTGGTGGTATCTCACCACAATTCAGAGCACACACTGAGCATAGTTTATTTCCCTACAAACCATTCAGCACCCCAAAAGTGCAAGATTCAAAGTCAATGCCAAGATTAGAGGAAGCGAGAGGGATTCAAGACAAGAACAATCTAGTGGAGGAGAAGATGTGGACAGATGAAGAGAAACAGATATTTGACAAGACACTTCGTGCTTATGCTCGGTGGGAAGTTGACTTCACAAATGGGGTAGTTCGGTCAGTACAGTGTGAAGGAACCACAAGCAACCCCCAAGGAATCTGTCAAGCCTGTCAAGATGTACTGAATGATGAATCCTTCAAGAGGAGTGTTCAAAGAGTGAGTTGCGCAGTGAGTATACCTTGTCTGCTGACAAAGTGATGTGGTAACAGAAGGTGGCGGAAGAAAAACTTGATAAAGACATGCAGCATGAAATACACTTGTTGTGTGAGAAATTTACCCTGCACAACCTCTCCAGCTCAGACACTCGGGAGTTGGATGCAAAGCTCAAGGACCCACTAGTCTTCCATACATGTATCTTCCAGCTGTTGGAACATGGTGAAAATGGAACAGACTGCTTTCTCTCCCTGTTTGATGCTGCAAGACATGGCCAACTCAAAAATCACCAAACATTTATGGACTTGTGCAGTGTCTTTGAGGATCGCCTATGATGAGATATGTCCATGAACAAGAATCTCAAATATGGAATCCACTACAGCGAGAACTACCAGAACTTTATGCTTCTGATGTGTGGACATGGTGGGATGTCTGCTTGCCAGTATAGCATCCTCCAGTCACAGATTTCTGGACCCAGTATATGCACATTACGGTAATTGTTCTTCATCTCTATGTGAGTACTATTCTCACTAACGTGAATGTAGGTCACTTGTGGCCAACTCCAAGGACACTTTGTCCAATCCTGAACTTATCTTCGAAAACGTCGCCTGCATAAAGTGCCTGGTCGATGGAGTCAAGTATGATGGTCCTGTTGCAGTTGGGGGTGACTGTACAAAAGTACGACAACGTCTCACGTACTCCAACAACTATGGAAACCATATTCTTGGCTCAGTACTCCCTCTATCAGAGTGCGAGGTCAATGATGGTGGAGATATTGAACATGTTATCAAGAAGATCAAGGATGCAAAGGCAATTGCCAGCCAAGTTCGCACCATCATTGTCAAGGTAACTGTCACTTTTTTCATAGTTGACCACCAGATTACTTATTTGTAAATATAGCCTGCAATCCACCAGCTTCCACTTCTCGTTGTTGCTCTCCTGCCGTCAACAGGAAAGGACACCACACAAGAAATCCACAGACAGAAGCTGGTCTTTCTCAGGATGGCTGACCAACTTCGCCTGCCTGTGATCTCATGGTCTGCTGATGGCACAGCAACTGAGCTTGCTGCACAAGTATTGATGGACAACGAAGCATCTGACTGCCCTCCACTTACTTACAAGTACACGTTGTATGGGATTGATCTCCATGCACCTGTCTTCAAGAACACAGGTCCCTTTGTCTCAGTAACGGATCCTCAACATGCACGTAAAACATCCCAAAATCAACCCCAGCATGGCACTCATACAGCCAGTCTTGGAGTAGGCTACATTGTCAACAAATCTTTGGTTGATTTATGGGCAGTGCCAGGGTCCAGTCTCGTACATTGTGATGTTCAAAATGTGGATAAGCAAGATGATGGTGCTGCTCATCGTCTTTATATGCACACTGCCCTCAATGCTACATGTTACAATACAGATGGAGTGGTGACCATCCGTGATGGCTTCAAGGGTTTGTTCACCTGGCTCTATGTACTTGGTGGGTCAAAGCTGTTGCTCAATGCAGGCTACTTTTCTGACCACTATTTCAGGCATGTTGTTTGAAGCATGGTTGAGTCACACCATGCCAATCTGTGAACGACTGCTTGCTGTGCTCAGGGCATGATTTTGGCTCCATATTGTTTACCAACATATCAAGAATCTTTCAGGAACCTTTCCAGATCTATACTCAACCTGACGGTCATTCACTTCTCCAAACTCATTCCACATCCTGAATCAACTTTGCAACTCCTTCGTTCTACTTGCTCTGGCATATGTGCACTGGTATCCCAACCATCCTTTTTGTCCATGGCTTCTAGGCACCGAATTTGTCGAACATTTCTTTGGCCTGGCAAGGATGTTCCTTCTGAACTTCACGTACACAGAACTGCTCAAGATGGTCCAAAACATTATGGTTCGACAGAAATTACTCCTGATGGGCAAGTTCAGTGAGAAACGTGAAAAGGACTTGGTGGCCAGCTACTCATTTGATTATAATCCCCATCCGCTTACTGCAAAAGAGTTGAATGCTTTTCGGGTGCAGCTGAACAATCAAGAGCTGAACTGCCTTGTTGAGCTTGCATTTCATGAGGCTGCCCAGATTTGCAAAGATATTCTCCACATTTGTGTCCCACTGCTGAAGGCCAACAACCCACTCCCACTTTCACCATTGGGTGCTCCAAAGGTGACACAGATGGCAGTAATCCACCAATCCTCTGAACTGGCTGTTGGGAAGTCAGATGATGAGGCTGAGTCAGACATTGACTCTGCCGATGAGTCCCAAACGGAGGTGGAAGATGCTCTTGCCAATTCAGCAGATGCGTTGCACAAAATTGCAGTGTTGTCTGCCCTATCCGATGACCTCAAGTCTGCCATCAAAGAGTCCGAGTCATCACTTCCTGGGACCTCAATGCTCTGCTGCAACATTCAATCTTCATGTTCGAGCACACTTAATAATCCAATCAGACTACCAGACTCTTTGCAGGGCCTTAGGAATCAAAGTATGATCCTCGGCGAGAATGGCAAAGTGTCCATTCAATTGATCTTGGACTCACGGTCACAGCATCAGTCAAAGGCAACCAGGCATTCGGAATGAGTCATTCAGCTGGACCCCAAATTTGCACTTCACTGAATGCTTAGCAGTACAGAGAAGGCGACAAAGATGTCCATTCAAGAGGCCTCACACCATGTTTCCATTACACAAGCACTTGATGGTGGTTTCAAGCAGTTAAAGAAGACGTGGGAGTTGCACTGGCAAAGCATGGCAAGAGCAATAGCACAACTTATTGCACCCCAAGGTATGTGAATGGTGTCTCAGTAGATTAGCAATAACTAAACCACCATCAGATCTGTCAAATCTACCAACACGAAATGTATCCAACCTGTACTGCACGGAATGTGGGTCTTTCGTGATTGCCCATAGTAATACCGCGTGGTTCTACATTGGTGAGGTCCTTGATATCTACAAAAAAGGGACTGGAAGTCACTATGGTTCTGTGGACTTTGTTGACACAGTATCACAAGTATGGTTCCTTTCGCTCCATGTCTACCTCCTGCTGTCACAGGTCTGGCCAGATTGTTATTTTGGCTAACTATCTAATCTGGTTCACTGTCTAGGAAACTGTACAAGTGGAGGAAACAGTCTATGAGGATGAGGCAGCAGATGACACAACACAACATCCTGTGTTCACAAAGTTCTACTATCGCCATCATCTCCATACACATGCACCTACCACATCAGTAATCTAACCATTTACTTATGGCAACTTATGTACTTATTTAGCTACTTACGACACTTTTCGAGTACCGAGTTAGTACAAGTACCTTTTAAAGTTCACAGCAAGTATCACAGGGCACGAAATAGGATAAGGAGTGAACAAGCAGTGTAAAGTGTGCAAGTGTGCAGTAAAACGTCATTAATGTACCAGCATCCGTCAAGGAGTAGCAAGATGAAAGATAAATAGTAAAAGTGAAAACAAAATAAGAAACCTGTCAGTATCGTGTCGTCATGTCGTCAGGTGCATGAGGACGAGGATGAGTGGGCAGATGAGGGTGATGGCGAGGACGAGGACACCATTATGGAGTCGTTGTCATTGTCTCGTTGTCGTGTCATGTCGTCGGGCACATGAGGTCGAGGTCGAGGACACCGTTGTCCTGTTGTTGTGAGGATGGTGTCGAGTACTTGAGGAGGGGCTACCAAGGGTGAGGGGCAAACGCAAGGGCGAGGACGCTATCATCGCGTTGTCGTCACATTCAAGCTGTCACCTCATCGGGTGCACGAGGGCAAGGGCAAGCAAGGACGAGGGTGAGGGGAGATTTGACGGAGGAAGACTGGCTCGTGGGGCCACGTCAGCGGTGTGGCGTGGCTGTGGTGTGAACTGATTGAATAAGCAAACGTTGAAATTTCTCCAAGTCCCCACAACATCGTCTCACTTGAACCACCATTGGCTCACTGACCCACCTTCCAACGGGGTGCTGACCTACTCGCCGACGTCTCCTGCGCTGAGTCCTCCCGGTCCTTTTTTTCTTACTGACACTTGCATCATCGACAGTTGCGTCGTCTAGCTCACCACTACCCAGCCAACACGTCCCCATGCTTAGTGTGTCAACCATGACACTGCCATCCCTCACTGGCCCACTCCCGACGAGACGATACAACAAGGCCAACCAACTGAGGCAGGGTGTCAACCTACTCGCCAACATCTCCTGCGCTGAGCCTTTTTTTTTTTTTCACTCATCCAGGGCCACACTGCCATGACAGCGATGTGGTATTCCTTACCTGTCCTCGCTTGCCTCACACTCCAACCATGTCCTTCCGAGCCCGACCGCTCGTCTCTAACCCCCACTGTCGATTCGGATGCACAACCACTGGTGTCCCACCTCCACCATGTCCTCTCGAGCCCGATCGCTCGTCTCCTGCCTCCACCAGGTTCTTTCGAGCCTGACCGCTTGTCTCTAACCCCCCACTGTGTCAGTTCGAGCGCAACCGTTTGTGTCCCACCTCCACCATGTCGTCTCGAGCACGATCACTCGTCTCCGATCCAACCATGTCCATTTGAGCGCAACCGCTCGTCTCCCGCCTTCATCGGACCCTTTCGAGCCCGGCCGCCTCTCTCCCACCCAACCGTGTCAACTCGGGCACAACTGCTCGTGTCCCACCCTCCACCAGGTCCCTTCGAGCCCGATTGCTCGTCTCCGACCCAACCGTGTCTATTCGAGCGCAACCGCTCGTCTCCCGCTTCCGCCAGGCCCGGTCGCTTCTCTCCCACCCAACCGTGTCAACTCGAGCGCAACTGCTCGTGTCCCATCCTCCATTAGGTCCCTTTGATCCTGATTGCTCGTCTCCGACCCAACTGTGTCTATTCGAGCGCAACCGCCCATCTCCTGCCTCGACCAAGTCCCTTCGAGCCCGATTGCTCGTCTCCCACCTCCACCAGGCCCTTTCGAGCCCGGCTACTTGTCTCCTACCCAACCGTGTCAATCCGAGCGCAACTGCTCGTCTCCCGCCTCCACCAGGCCCTTTCGAGCCTGGCTACTTGTCTCCCACCCAACCGTGTCTATTTGAGCGCAACCGCTCGTCTCCCGCCTCCACCAGACCCTTTCGAGCCCGGCTACTTGTCTCCCACCCAACCGTGTCAATCCGAGCGCAACTGCTCGTGTCCCACCCCCCACCAGATGCCTTCGAGCCCGATCGCTCGTCCCCGACCCAACCGTGTCCATTCGAGCGCAACTGCTCGTGTCCCACCAGGTCCTTGTGTCTTTTGGAGCGCAACCGCTCGCCGGTCATCCCTTGGCAGCTGGCGTGTTGTAGCGCCATACGTAATTTACGCACTTTCCTGTAGCTTATAAAACATGGTCTGCTTTATTCTCGCTTGTGTAAGTGGATTGTAAGCTGGTAAGTAGCATTCCAGGAGCGGAACCTACTTGTACAAGTGTGGATTCACTTGTAGCTTGTTCTACTTAATTTCTACTTAACTAGCCAATAAGTAGTTATAAGTGACATTCAGTAATGTGTTAGATTACTGATGCAGTGATATGCTCTACCATCTCGGCAAGCAGGCATTCGAAGCAAACGACGGAACTGCGCTTCGGCTTAGGCGAGATGCAGAAAGGCATTGGAATACAATCACCCAACCAGCTGTGAAGCGAACGTTGCTCAAAATCAAGGTCTCGGGTGGTAAGATGACGTTCACAAAGTAGTCTTAGACTCTTAGGATGGCAAGGTCAAACATAGGGCTCAAGAAGAATACTTATTCCTTACACATGGTAGTCGGTAGTCTACATATCTAACTTGTATTCTGGCCGCACGCAATCTAGCGCGATGTCTAGTGGCACTTCCGAATCGCCAGGTTGACGGGCGTGACGTGTCACGCGTGACATGCTAGGTGTCTGTCCAGAATAGCAGATTTGACCCCCAAGAAATAGCAGATTCGAGACCGATTTGTGGGGATCAGTCCGGACAGACATATGGGGGAGCTTCTGGGGCCCTACACAAGTCTTGGGTACCACACGGGTACTCCACGGGTACGCGGATTTCACAAAGCCAACCCGCACCCGTACCCGAGTGGTACCCGTACCCGCTACCCGTGCAGGTTACCCCAACCTGTGCCATTGCCTAATTCCAGCAAATCTGAGATAATTTGGCATTGGTTGCCACGTATTGTCACATGGTCTCGATGATTCGATTCTGCACAACCATCTCTATCGTCATCCCCGCCCATCGTGGTGTCTCCCTCTGGTTCTGACGTTGCCCATGCTGAGCCTCTCCTCCTGCGCCATCCACATCGGCATCAACCTTTCTTTTGCATCGCTTCTTTCGCTCCACAGCAGCAGGCAGTGCCGTTCTTCGTCATCTTGCCCTACTCGCGCTTCAACGTCAATAGTCCCACCTGCCAATGGATCTGACACAGATTCCATGATCTCCTTCAAAAAGTCCAGTATCTCCATCGGTTCGACTGCATGTTTTCTAGAGGACACGTCCACGAGAGGGGGGGAAAGAAACAAGGGCAGGTGCCATCCGAGGGAGCACAGCCAACCACGCTTTCAATAGCATAAGCCACGCAAGCAACAAGATGAGCGGCAGAGAAGCCCAGATAGTGAGAGAGAGACGAACACTTTGAGTCCTTCGAGCACGTTCAGCTTCACCCCCGGCTTTCGACTGTTGTCGTTCTACCACATCAGAGTGAGTAACCAGAATGACATGGGACGCCTCACAGCCCCGAGTCACATCCGACACCAAATCAAGACGACTCACCTCGTCTCTGGCCCACTTCGTCCTCCTCCCGCCTTTCCTCCCATCCCATCCTGTTCCGGAACCCGTTCTGCCACCCACACCACAAGACCCGCTTTTTTTACTCCGCTGCAGAAGAGGACGCTGCTTGAGACACTTCTTGGTTCCGTTAAGCTTGAGTAGACATGCTACAGGGACTCATTTGTCCCATCTACAAGAAAGACCCGTGATTCAGCACGGAGGCAAAGGGCCAGAAAGACTCGGAGACAGGGAAACAAGAACGAAGTTAGAAAGAGCGAAGAGAAAGGGAATAACGAGTCGAAGGTAGGCTTACGTTTGCTTCCACCCCCGGCTGAGGCGCCGAATCTACGTAACCTGATCCTTCTCGCTCACCGTGCAATCTTGTTCAGAGCCCGAAAAGCTGGTTTCCCTTCACACGTCAGGCTAAGCTACTGCACCCAGATTCAATCCCCAGTACTTTTTTTATGTGAGTCGTCGTTGAAAGCACCAATCGCGACTGACTATAAATTTAAAACCTTGTTCCACACTTTAGGGATCATGAATTTGCGCAACATGAGCAGAACATCGATGAAGGTCCGCTGGAGGAACCATTCCGTCTTGGACCAATTCCTCGACAGTTTGAGGTGGAGGATAGCCATGACCAGGATATCATTCACGCGATCATTAAATCAACTGTTCTCAACGACCAAGAGGACCATCGTCAACTCTTCCTTGCCTCTCCTGTGGAGGAAGTCCGGCTGTCTACCTTGCGAGGATTCTATGAAACTGGCAACACCAGCGCAGCTATGAGGGTTCTCTCTCGCCGACGCTTCCTTACGGTGGACAATGAGCTCAAATTCAGCCCCAACGACAAGGATGTATTGACACGGGTTCATCGTCACTTTCTTGACTACGTCCTGTTCGTTGGCAACCGCACAGGACTCGATGCAGCACTACCTAATACAGGGGCTGACCATACCCTGGAGTTTCGGCTTAATTTCTGTTACTCCCACAGGCTCTGGCCATCGGCAAATATAAATGATCTTCCGTTCAATCCCCAAGGCAGAATGATGTTCGTTGGGACTCGTCGACAGGAGCAAATATGGATCGCCATGATCCCTAAACAACTCTTCCATCGCGGTAATGAAGGACTCGCCATCCCAACGCTTGATGCGACAACCACAGCCTTGAGCACGAACCATGGGCTCATGCTCACCTTATTCTTCGCGTTTGCGCTGGATTTCATTGGCTTCCAGGACGTTCACTGTCGTAACACACACCCCCTCCCTGTTAGCAAGGAAAATGTGAGGAGGGTTACAGATATTCTGTAAGTTGACATGAACTTTGTGCAATTAGCCCATTCAATTGTCGGACGTGAACACAAACTAACATTGGCTCCCAGAGGTCGTGAAGACGAAAGTAGTAGAAACATCGATATGACGTTGCCGCCGTTCAAACAGCTACACGACGTCCTTGTCGATCAATGGGATGCATGGGTTGATGCCGCGCCTCAGGATTATAAAGTGGACGGTTTTCTTACCAACCACGTACCTGTTGCGGTCACGATCCGTTATGGGCAAAATCAAGAGATATGTTCTCAGAAAGCTCTCGAGCTCCACAACCTCGACGCTCAGAGAGACGTATGGCTTAAGGACCACCAATTCACCAATCTCATGGAATTTAGTTTTGCTCTAGCAACTCATATATCGTACGTTGCATGCTAATGCTTCCAACCAATTTCACTGACCATCTAAAACCCACCTTGATAAACAGATTCATCAAAGTCCCCGATTGGAACGTGATACCTGTCGATGAACTGCAAAGAGACCATGGCCAGCTTTTCAGCAATTTCACTTCTGAGCCTGGAGATCATCAACCCGTAGAAGACCTCATGCAGCTTCCTCTATTAGACGATCAAGGTCGTGAGATCCCAATCTACGATGAAGATGGCTTTCGGGTTTTGCGACGCCACCCCATAGCTCCGAAGCGTTTAGGATGTTTTCTCGACCTGACTAAGGTTCCAGACCTTTTTTATCCGAGCAATGACAACATCAACAACAACCTGCGCCCCCGCATCCCCATATATCTCTATCCAATGTCGTTCACCAAGACCATGGGCAACATGCAAGCAGAAGGGGTCTTGCATTCCTTTCACAGGCGTATCGCGGCGCTCAACGATGTCGTTGGTAGAGATGCAGATGAAGCACCTGCATCACCTGCAGTTCAGGCCTTGCGCTGCCAAGCGTACAACGTGTTATCACATCGAGTCCGTGAGCGAGCGAAATTTCACCCTGTTCAGCTTGGTAGAATTACTGCAAGTCTAGCTGGATCTGGCTCCTACGACAAGAAAGTGACGAAGAAATGGGAACAAAGACGGGACCGCTGTGTTGATGCTCTTCCCCACCAGCGCTTTGATTCTAAGATTGACGGACGATCACCACCCCAAGCAATGCGTTTTGAAAACGTATACAAACTCAACCTTGCTCGAATGAAACCAGAATATCGGAATGGACGGTTTGTGTTACTGAGAATTTACACACTTATATCGGTCAAACTGATTTGCATCGGTTTGCAGCTCTATCTTCAATCGAATTATCACCCAGCTCCTCCGTTCTTGGAAACATCCATCAGTCATGGATCGCCTAAAAACTGCTATGGTGCCGCTTGACAAAAATGTAAGTTTCACACTGTTCTGTTCCAGATCTCGCCATAAGGCGTCGTTTTTCCCTTCCCCACAGGTGGTTCCCAGAATGTTTCAATGGTCGACCTATCCTATCACGGCTATTTTGGAGAGAATATGGGATCGGGCTTTACCTGATCTACAAGCTGGAAGGAGTATTGATCCACATCTAATTGAGATGGTCTCACTTTTTGAACGAGCGCTGAACTTTGCCCACACTGGGGCAGCACGTGTATTGCAAAGATCTCTGATGGATCATACCTTTCTTTCCTTGGGCGTAATTTTTGATGGTTTTCCTTCGTTGTCGAACGATTTTGTGCCACATTATGCTCTCAACCGTGGCTCCCTCAAACTGTGTGCAGATCATTGGCCGCTAGAACGGGAATCTGGTAGACCCTTGACATCGTCTCAACGGGTCCAAACTTTGACCTACGGTACTCATCACTATGAGGTATGTTGTTGTTGTTACCCCTTCTCATTACCAGCCTACCTTTACTCTTCCTCAACTTTCAGTACTACGTGTATAATAATTCATCCCTTTTAGGTCTATCTTGCATGTTTCACTTTGGAACGCACTCTTAAATCAATGCCAAAGCATGTATATCCTGACATAAAAGATGTCGCTCATCGTCTCTGCCGTTTGGCACTCGAGATTGCAATCAGGGCCTATATCAACGATGTCAAGAACCTAGTGGTCGAATCTGTCTCTGAAGACATCCGAGTACGACTTGCCAAGGATGGCAATCATGCTTTGATACAGCAACAGATGGCCTCCCGGAACCGCGCTCTTCGTCGTTGGAAATGTTCAGAATATCCGCTCTCGTATTCGGAAACCATCTTGGCAGATCTAGTTCGTGCTGTCATTGATCACAACCAGCCCGATCCTCGTTTACAATCTTCGGAGCTCGGTCCCAGAAACTTCAGCTTCCTCGCAGATGCCATGCTAAAACAGTCCAAGCAATTCCAGAGCCGACGCTTACCACCGTTCATCCAAGGAGGCAGTGCGCAATGGGTGCTGAAAGTGTCCATCAAGAAGTTGACATCCGCAGCGGCCGTCACAGCACACGTTTCCGAGAAAGACACCGACTCCTTTTTGTCCGATGCTCTTGTGGAGGTCCTCAAGACGCTCAAGGTCAACCATGTCCCCTGGTGTCCCGACCGTACGCGTCAGCGTGGTGCCCCCTCTTCGCTGGTAACCCACCGTATCTGGTTGCCCCTGGGCACCATCGAGCCTCCCTCTACTTCCGCCCTTCCTTCCAATGCTTCGCGAGAGGAGACAATGTTAGTTCGCATCCAGCAGTCCTCCACAACCACCACCCAGAATGATCCGAGAGGCGACTGGAAAGTCCTATCAGTTGGCCTTCTCAGATTTCACACCGTGCTTCACAAGGTCCAGGCGCCCTCGGAGCTCGAGTTGAAGTCCGTCACAATTCCCTCTTCTGCCCCTTCGTACATCAGAGAAATGTACCAG
>JBBPMA010001046.1:0-14065 GCA_038090075.1 Xanthoconium purpureum | reverse complement strand
ACCACGGGTGTGTGTGACCTGTGGCGCGTATGTGTGCGAGCAGAGGAAACCAACAGCTTGCCGCGGCTGCATCGGATTTCAATTTGTTCAGGACGTTCCCTTCCGTTGCATCCCTTGCTACGACAAACATTGGGAAGAATCTGAACCGAAGCCCACGGGAGTATCTGCCCTGCTTCCAGTGAGTGAGCCACTTGGGTGCCACTGCGTCCCGAAGGGTGCTGATTCCCCAAACCCCCACAGTATGTGTTCAGAGGATTTAACACCACAAAACTGGTCAAGCTGACTTGGCCGCTTGTCCTGGTGACAATGCAGCTCTCGACGAGAACCAACAACCATCTTCAAGAATGGATGCGAGCCACTTTCGAACGCAAATATACCCACGACAAACAGAATGTGCGTACCCCATATTTGCATCGCCATCCTTGGAACTCACGTGTATCGCACATGCATAGCTCTGCATCGTTAACGTGACCCTCGAGGCCGCGGGGCAGGAACTTGCTATGCAAGGGATGCAAGCCGGGTCCAGCTTCCTTGAATCATCAGTAAAATCAAACGTTCCTGCCAACACATCCGTGGTCGTGGACACGCACTCGAACACGCAGACGGGACATCTTCAGTATGGGGGGGAGAGGACCCTCACTCAATGCGCACTAGCAAGTGAAATTCTTTTTGACTACTGTGGCCGGACTTTTCTCGGGGAAATGTACAATGTGGCCTTGGTAGCCCGTATGGCGGAACCCTCCATCAGATGAGTTCAACGCCTCGCCGTCATTCCGTGGTGGGTGGAGAGGCTTGATCCTTACTACGTGCGGCGCTGCCATCCAATTCAAGCATAGCTTTGATGACCTCTTTTCCCCAGTCCAGCAGTGAGTGATTCATATCACCCGTTTTCCAGAACATTCACTTAGCGTTTGTTTAGGGACCAGTTCGACTTTGTCCTAGGGTTCATGGACACATACAGGTTTCCCCCCGACGAGACGACAGATGCTGTGGCTCGGATTATCCAAGCTATGGGGATCTACAAGACCGCTAACTTATGGGACACGATCTTGCAAGCAATCCTGAGCAATGTCAGTGCTTTGGGGGCAACCGGCGTGGTTATCATATACAGGGAACGGGGCTGCAACAAAGTACAAGCTAGGAAGATCGCGCGCGACCTCCCTCCCTTCAGGCCTTGGGGGGTTGAGTTCCAGGCTTGCGCAACGGAGGGATACAACCCGAAAGTAGTCACCGGCTTCTTCACAGAAAACCAGGGTTCCGCTGTTCACATGATCTGCATGCAGTGTGGCTGGGAGTCGGCATGGGTGAATGAAGAGGACATTGAAGGGCTCGCTATGAGAGCGGGCGAGTTGTTTCATAACGTATTCTGGCACGATTACCCCGTATCCCCGACTCTCGCGTCGCTCTTCGTCACCACCACTGGAGCAGAGCCAAAGGATCAATGAGATGCAGCATACTGGTGGCAGACACAGGCACCTCATATGTAACTAGACCTGTAATTCCATTGCGCACTGTGGTATCCTCTATCGACATCGATGGTCGGTCACCATTCTCACTCGTGCTCGACGGAAACACATTGTATGCATGCCGCATAATAGGTCGTACTTGGGCGAAATCGACACTGCAACTTGAAAAAAATATGTACATGCTCTCCATAAATCCACCTTACAACAGGAATGCCTCCTTGATAAGACGTTCGGCCGTCTCAGATCTTGGTTTAATCGAGCACTTGAAGGGTACTACATTCCTGGAGAACGCACAAGACACTCACAAAAATGTTCCTCCCTCTTGTTTAAACTCTGGCGTGATCTCGACACCGTCCTCGACGTGTTTGGAGATGTCGAAAACAGCGAGCGTTTGGGCGCACATAAGCCAGATGGTCGAGTTTGAGAAGAACATGCCTGTGGAGCCATGAGCGCAAGATTCACTTCAGAGCTCAGCCGAATGACCGTGACTCACCTGGGCAACGACTGGACGGGTATTGCGTGGTCAATACCACCTCGGCGACTAAATTGTTCCTTACCGTCGTCCGAAACCAAAACATACAGTGGAAGGATGAGGTTCTGGATTATCTCCCAGAAAACGTTCGGGTTTGAACTCCAATGGGTCTTTCTACGTGTCCTCATCGCGGAACATGCCCCTGGATCCAAAAGGACGTTTTGCCATAGGTGTATCACTCAAGTGCCAATGACCTACCAGACATTGACCAAAACATAAGAGCCTGCAGGGATGAGGTAACCGTTGCATACATCATCGGCTATCGTACGTCTCATAGCTACGACACTTGCATTAGCAGACAACACCCTTGAACCCAAGGACTAAGCTTACTTATCGGACCTGGAGCATGCCAGCGTGAGAGCTCCGTAAACACGGCTTCGAGTAGGGTAAAGATGGTCGGTCGGCGAATGTAGGCAATTGCGCAGTACCAACGATGGAGTCCAGTTCCTGCTGCGCTTTTTTCATGACGCGTGGATAGAGCGTCATAGCGAGGTAGAAAGCATAAGCGACAGAGGACGACTGGAGAAAACATTCGATAATAAGTATGGGTGTCTTGGGGCAGAAACATGGATATGTGACGTACCGTATCAACACCCCCTACCGATCGATTTGATGGGCCATCCTGTGCTCGGATTAGGAATTCTGTGCCTACCTCGGTACAACGTCAATGCAGTCCATTTGATGTTGTCCTCCTGTTCTTCCGTGAGGTCTGGCATGCTTAACAGGCGGGAAGACAGTGGTGGCAATGCTGTACCAGAGGCCTCGAAATCCTGGTTGGCTTGCGTCAAGACAAATGATGACGAACTCACAACTTGAGACTTTGCGTAGTTATGAGGAGTTTCCAACGCGTTACGCGCAACAACAGCGTATTCCGCGGCTGTCTTTTTGAAACCGGCACCAGGAACCCATGATGGGATGTATTTTACTGCAGAAGTTCTATAAACTTTGCAGATACCAGAATAAATTATTAACTTACAGAAAGGCAAGATGTCGACATTGTATGCGCTCGGTGTTGTTGCTTTGGATAATTGTGAGTTTGCTAATTCGGACAAAGCGACCAAGGGATCGTGGCCCTCTTTCGTGACATATCCATGCGAAAGGCGGAGCATAATGGAACTAAAATTCCTACACGACACCGTGAGTAAGCAGGGGAAGAGGTTTATCTGGTACATACTTGCGGATGTGCGCCTGGAGCCTATCCGGGTCCTCGAGCACCAGTCGAAGGGTCCGTCGAGTTTCAACCTCGATCATCCTATGAAACTTGGCCACAACAGCGTGACTGCCAAGATCGTGAGCGATCCACTTGCGTTGAGTGCGGAGCCTGTCGGTATAGTTGCACAGCAACACCATTTTGCCCCATCCCGCCAGCTCTCCAGCCATGACCGACCGAGGACGATCGGCGTAATTCATGCCTCGTTTATCAAGGAGGTCTGCAGCGATCTTGGCAGAACCAATGACGATGACATTGAATCCGCACAACGACCCTGACGCAATGTCATTCATCAACGAATGATAAGCGAGAGAAGTTCATTGCAGTAATGAATTGGGATACCATATTTCCTGTTGAACTGGAGTGTCTCTAGCCACGGTTCCCTTCTCGGGATTTTGAAAAGGGACAAAAGACCAGCAACGCCTGGTGGTAAATTGCGGGCCCGGTAACGTGCGTACAGTTCATGGAGACAGATACAGATAGCAAGAGCTGTCACTGTTCTAACAAGCATGGTGCCAGCATTGACAGCAATTCTGCCTACGGAGAGATGGCGGTCAGGGATTGGGTCCACGTTGATCTTATATCGTAGTTGTAGGATCTGAAGTTCAAAAACTTTATCCGGTGAAAGACAGGAAATCTTCTTGGCTTTCGCGCTGGGAAAAATCGAAGCATGCCTGTTTGAAGATGCTGTGGAGTGAGTAGAACCCAATGGCTACATTCCAGAGCTCTTTTGCTTAACTCCGCCTACCTGGTGTTCCAACAAACTGATCAAACAGCTTGAGTTGGAATGAAACAAGAACAGCCATCGCCGTGTATTGCCAATGACAACAATACGTCAGAGCGATAACCTACTGGTGAGTTGCTGGAGCGAATCAGAAACTATCCTCTCACTTAGATGGTACGATTGTCTTGAGAAATGCACGGTCATGTACAAATGCGTCCCCGGGATTGCCGTTGGACCGAGCAAGTATGTGAGATAACGGGCAGTCAGAACCATATTGACCTACAACGGTGAAGGCCGCAGATAGAAGCTAGATGTTTCCGATCAAACCGTCAGGTTCAAGACTAGATGATGAGTGCAGCCTTGGTCTAATCAGCTTGGGTCATTCAATTGGCTGGAGACGGGTATTGGTCTCACCTAACTTTTCCAATGTCCTTCAAGTTCCGCCTCTCTACGGTTCAAATCTTCGCCTCCTTCCAATATTAAGTAAAATTATTATAAATTTGAAGTGAACTTGTTTCGGAAAATATGCTCCCCGCCCTTGTATCGGGAGACCCCTCCTTGGGAAGATCTTGGGTTCGAAAAATATTTTTGCGACATCAGAAACGAGAAACCGCGAGGCCACGTGATCTTGTGGTCATTTCCGCAGGTATCAATTGCTATAGTGATCGGGAGCGGATTGAGAACGAAATGAATACGATGCCCGAACCTCGGTGTGGCCAAGAAAGTGAGTCGAAAAAGCGGGTGGGCATCGCACAGGCCGTCAGATGCAATGAAGAAAGGTGCACGTGCAAGATGTGTTTCAGCG
This sequence comes from Xanthoconium purpureum, assembly GCA_038090075.1. Taxonomy (NCBI): domain Eukaryota; kingdom Fungi; phylum Basidiomycota; class Agaricomycetes; order Boletales; family Boletaceae; genus Xanthoconium; species Xanthoconium purpureum. The sequence continues at coordinate 9,328 of JBBPMA010001046.1, read as the reverse complement.
GGGGTTAGATCTAAGAGCGCAGCGGTATGCAGGTTCGAAAAGTGATTCCGAGCTGGTGTGTAGCCAGGCACTACTAGAAGAGCTGTACGCACTGCAAAATTCTTCAACATTCGGATTTGTGGGTCCGGTCTCCCTTCGATGGGAGGAAATATCTGAAACGGGAATGGTACCTCTGGAGACCTCTGGGGAGTTGCATGTGCTAGAATAGCACGGCGTTGGAGACCACCGAAACTCGTTTGGGAGAGCGAGGGAGAATCGCCCAATGAAACAAGGACATAGGTAAATCTGTGGGAAAGGTAGTCTTAGGACAGGACGAATCACGAGTCACTGACAGGTCGACGAAGAAATAAGAAATGATGCATGAGAGTGAGAAAAGAGAAGGGAGGCTAAAAGTTATCAATTTGATACATGGATGGTACATTTGTGCACAATCTCCGAGCAATCTCCCTTCGTGGAAACCAAAAACATGATGGCCGGAAAGCGAAGCTTAGTAACCAATGCTGACCCGTTTCCCCTCCCATTCAGCCCAGTGACTGACCACACTCTCAACCACGAAATGCGCCACGTCCTTCCTCGAGACCGTCCACCGCCCAGCGAGGTCCCCTTCTTTGGCCTTGTACGGTCCCCCACTCGTCGACGACGGTTCCCAAGTATCCCCACGACAAGCCCCATCCGTTAATAGTGCAGGCCGCAATACGACAACGTTCTTCAACGAGCCCGGTGCCGGCAAATCTGCGCTCACTTTCCAACCAGCGCCGAGTACCTCTGTTCCAGGGCTGTCCTCTGTGTTCCATTCCCAACCCGCACAATGTGCCAGTACTTCCTCCATACCACATTTGTCTGCGTGCGGGACGGTGAGTAGGTAGTTATAGAGTGGTTTGAGAAGCAGTGGGAGCTCTTCATGGCTGATGCGAGTGAGTCCCATGGAGGAGATGGCGATGATGTTGGGGTGGGGGGTTGGGAGGGTTTCGAGACAGTTGAGGAGGGATTGGGTGACAAGATTGGGGGGTGAAATCACGAAGCCTTTGGTGAGCTTAAAGTGGGGTGTCCCGCCTGTAAAACAAGTGTGCGTGAGATCGAACAGGGGAGCTGGCGAGAAATGATACGACTTACCGACAGTGAAAACGAGAAAGTCGACGGGCCTGTCGTCGTCTCCTTGCGCGACAGTCCAAGCACGTTTGACGTCCTCCCTGACCAATGCATCGCCTTGAGTAAGTCTTGCTTTTCCGGCACGAACATACTTTTGAACCGTTTCGTCGTTATCAAACACGTTGAGCTTTCTCAAGAGGAAAGTCACAGTAGCCCCTAAATCTGTTCGCCATCATTCAGTGCACCGCAAAAACACATACATCAGACATACCAAGCAGTCTTATCGAGGAAAAGTAGCCAATGTTCCTTGAACCTCCGATCGTCAATACTTTGGTATTATTCATGATGGTAGTTATTGGGCAAGATTGAATCAGCTTCTTTGATCCCCTTTTATACTAAGATGCACGAGGGGTCATATCTTTCATGCCGGGTGTGATGACGCATGCCTCCACAGCCTCGGGCACTGCGGCCACACAGACAGGCACCACTGCCAATGCTATCGGCAGAACACACCGACCGACTTACACAGCCGCTTGTTGGAATTGGCAACCGCGCACTCAGCCTCGTCTTCATCGGACCGACCAAATACGCATGCGGCGCGCGTCCATTTCATTCCTCGCGTATGTTTTTCCATTTGTCTGGATCCTTCTATCCCCTTTTACATACTATACAGTTATCATCTCGTATATAAGTTCCTTGTTTTCTAGTAACCAGACTCGTCAAGAGATATCCCCAGTTGGCAAGCCAAGACATACGGGGCGTGAAAGCTTCTCCCTTGGCTTTGCGAATGCTAGTAAAGTACAGCGTTCCGCTACCTAAAAGTGGCATCAAAAGTGACGTCCAATTCAACGAGCAAAGAAAAGATTCACGCACCCCGGTGACCTTTTACTAGTCGAAAGCTGTCGTCGAGTCGTCGGCGTTTCCCTGCGGGAGATTAATCTATCAAACTGCACCAGAAAACCACATCAAACATGCCACGAAAGAAGAAAACGAGAATGAGACACAGACCTGCAGAACCGTTGATCCAAGGGTCGCCATCGAAATACCATGTTGGCTCGAACCGTACGGCATCACCCAAAGCTGCCTGCAACGTATTGTCTTCTCGCGCCGTTTTCAAAATCTGGCGTACGACAGAACTCGACAGACGTTCTTCATCGCTACGAGGAGGAACGCAGCCCATCCGGAGACCCCGAGTATGGCGAAGGCGAGAATAAATGGCCAGATGTCGTTGGAGGGCCTGTGTCGACGTTGGTGCTCTGGCATGGACGACAATGGACGAGGTACATGGGTCACCCGATCATAACGCGTACCCGTACCTGTGAGTACCAGTACCCATGACCCGTGCCCCGCGGGTTACCCATGCCCGTACTGATCTCTAGTAAGTGATAACTTCGACATTCATACTTTCTCAAACCACGCTGTAGTTATCTCATCTGAAGAAGCGAAATTGCACCAAGGCCATGACGAACTCGAGGCTCTGTCTAACCACAAACTCTATATATGTATACGCAACTTGTCCAGTTGGCTTTTGGACTCAGCACAATCGGTGTGGGCCTAGGAAATCAAGTCACCTGAGAACATGGTCAACTATTTATTGCTTCTCAGGACTGTCATCTTAATATGATTGTTGATGTGATGAGCAATGAGCATATCTGCCCGCTCAGACCCGGCTCAGGTAGTACTTCTGGTACAGACTGTGATGTTCTGAACATGCCGCGGTGGTACCTCTGATATGGCACATTCACTCCTGTCTAGCTGGTGATTTAAAAGCTGGTCGTGCAACATCAACAAGCATCAAGCCATGTTAAATAACAAGCTGGGTACATCAGTATTCAGCTGTAATCCAAAAGGAGAGTAAAACTTTCTCCCTCAGGAGGGTATTTATACGGACTCTATTCAAATGGTAGCCACTGCTTCATGATCGACGTCCTGTCCTCCGCATGTAGGGTCTATTCGGATTGTGGGGACAATGATCTCAGGTTGGGCTCCATCTGGCTCTTCGCGGATTGTCTTGCGTGCATTCAATCTGGAGAAAATGGAACAACGTTCGGAGGCAAACCGAGTTAGAATATAGAGAAAGAAGGCAGCAAAGGGCATGTGAAATAAAGGAGAAGACTAGGGGAGGGTGACTTACACTGCAAGCATAGAGATCACATGCACTATGGCGCCACAAACGCAATGGAACGGGGGTGAAATGGGAAAGACGCACAACTCTCAGCACTTTAATGAGCAACAGTGTGAGAGAGACGTACGTTTCGTCAGTGGCTCTCCAGGAATAACTTCCCAGGCGGCCCGGGAAAAATACTAAGTTGTTGTATGCGAGCTCACGGAATCACGAGTCATAATATTCACGGACAAAACTCACAGAACCTGCATCCAATATTGCGGTCAAACTAGATCCACGTCAACGGCGGTGTTTTACAGTAAGGATGAAATGTCACACCATGTCAAAAGCCCCATCTGCACAAAAAGGACCATCATGCGTTGTATTCGGCTTCCAGACCTGAAGGGGTGTCATTGAGACGTGATTCAATCTCTGACTAGCCGGGATGCATACCTCCTTATTCCGGTACGAGCTTCGTGAAGGTAAAAGATCATCGACCCGCAGATGATAACATCACTTAGAGCAAGGGCGATGAGGCTCAACGCAGGGATATACTAGAATGAACACCAGCATGGCAATACCCGTGTTCACGTTACATGAATACGTACTGGATGATGGAGCAAGTTTTCGAGCGTGCCATTGACAAACCTGATCTGTCGGTATAAGATCGCGACGACAACGAGATATTTACAACACAAACGCACACGTCAGCCACCACTACTATGATGCAACATGAGTTCTCGATGGGTATTCCGAAAGTGAAATTGACCTACTTAATCCAGAGACTACCCTCGATAGCAGTTGAGACTCAGAAGCTTGATATTAGAACAAACAGCTTACTCAGTTGAATTCCAATGGTAATTGCCTGGCGATCCCGGCAGTTATGGTAATCCAGCGGAGGAACCAACTGAGCAGAAAGTACACACCAGCAAGCCGGTGACTATCCGATTGTTACCACTAACTGCATAGCTATATAAGACGAAGAAGTGGGGGACAACTGCATGACTAACCTATCCAGACTCTGTAACAGTAGAATCTGTGTTCGTATATCAGTTGTAAAACGCATTTATACCATCATGTAGCTCACATCTCTACGCCAGATGTCGTAAGTACCTTCGAAAGTCAAATGCACGCCACTCCCGAACAGTAATAGAATGCCATACCGCTGCAATGATACATGCCTGTACAAGCCAAGCGAGTGAGATGATGGCGCAGGAAAAGAATAGTTTGCTTACAGGAGATTGCCTGGACAACAGTTGTTGAGTGGCGACTTGCTTAAGCTTCTGAGATGAGGAACTTACCAAGTCTTCCCCACCACACAAGCTTGTGGAAGGATTCGACGACAAAGTATGAACTGCTGCCACGCAACCCCGAGCGACATCAGCGTGTAAAATAGACCAATGGCTCTGGGGTTAGGATCAGTGGATCACGGGGACAGGAAATTGGCGTAGATAGTCACGTGATACTCAATACCTAAGCAAATAAGCACATGTCTGGTTGCGCACTAGAATCGACACTTACTGCTGCCCTCAGCAACCGGCGTTCGCTGGGAAACCATCGAATGTAGGCATAGGCTTGACCCAAGGATATACCTGTCAACCTATTGCTGCCAGATTTGAGAACTGTCATGTGGCTAAACTTGGGTACGGACACCATTTCTCCCACGAGACCTTGGTGTTCACAATGAGCCTCTCTGTTTGCATGGATCGGAATGTATTGCCTGAACTTGCCTATGAACTGTAGACCCGACGTTGTGGCCTCGCTTGAGGTCATTGGGGTAGTAAGAGAGATTCACGACATAGGACGCAAATGCAGTATGCATTATTTAAATCCCAGGGTGACTACCAACTTCATACTACATACGTATCTGATATTCAAAATTAACCGAACTCTGGAACTCATCTTTCAGTCGCTTACTCACAAATCATAAATAGATAAGGGAAGGCTTCCTCCGCCAACGGGTCATTACGTCCAGCGTCGCCTAGTGCCACAGCAATTAGTTCATTGATGGGGAGCCATCCTGAATATCATTCAGGGAGTTGTTAAACAGGAGAATTGAATCCGGCGTCAGACGGATCATCAGATCGCAAACAATGACGCAAGGGACGAACGACCTGCAAATGGACAGTCTTGGAAAACAGAGAGATGCTAGCAGCCCACCCGTGCATACGCGTGGGGTTGAAATATTGTGTTACGGTAACCGAGAAAACAAAGATGTTGTGCGTGTTTGTTGGGTCAGTGCGGGGAATCCCGAGGAGTAGGTTTTTGCCGCGCCCATACCTGTCTTACTGGGAACTGCCGAAGTGTTACAAGGGACAAATAGTACAATACTACGTATCTGCAACATGAGACGTCTATGCTTAGGACTCGGAGATTTCGGTATCTGGTTCGTGAACTGAACTGATTTTATTTATCTTGAAATATTGAGCTCATGTTTTGAAAATTAATTTTGATAGGCCAATGCTTATTATGACATTGGCGCACTCACCTCGCGTGGGTAATTCCTGGACCCAAAGTGGTCCAGGTCTCAGTTTGGGGGAGCACACCATTGCCTTATTTAGAAACCGTGTGTTTGAGGGAGAGAGGTGGCGTGGGAGATCAAGAAAAAGAAAAGACATTCGGATGGGTCCGGCGGCTTGTTTCAAGTGTGAGAGGTGGCGTGGGTGTCCATGAGACAGCTTCTTGAGCAACTTCATTGCTCGCTCATGTGCCGTTGAGCGGTCAAGTGTTTCTACATGTCGGTGTCCATTTTTAACAGTGCCGTGGTGGGTTGTCAGTGATGGTAGGCTGAACTATAATGAAATGCATTAGTTCGAAATGTCAGACCGTGGCATGTTTGCATAACTCAATTGCAGCGCACGCCAGCGTGACGCATGGCATGTGCTCAGTAGGTTTCGCCCCGGCCAGTCCACAGTCCGGTCACGAACCGTCACGGGAAGCGTGACGGATCGCACCGTCCCGGCCACGCACAGCCCCCCCCCAAACAAAAACGTCAGGGGACCGGGTCACGAGCCCCGTCACCGTCACGCCCCAAACGACGACGAATTCGAAAATCGGGCACGCACGCGATCTCCGTGCCGCCATTCGAAATTCGGCGGATCGGGGAGGAGGGAGGGGGGGTCCCTCGGGCGAATCGAGAAAGGAAAGGGAGAGAAAAACGAACGAAAGAAGAAAAAGGAAGAAACGAACGTAAAATGGAAGAGGGATCACGTGAAGGCGAAGCCACGGAACGGAAACGAACGAAAAGGGAAAAGCAACGATCGGGTCCGCGGTCCGCGCGCACGGACGTGTGGAAAGGCGCTCGTCGAACGAGCGGTGTGAAAGAGTGCGAAAGACTCACGGCGAGAGGGGGCGGCATGTGCTTTTGAGGGAGGGGTACGACGGAGAGTGAACGTGGGCGAGCGATGGAGAGAGATTGCCTGGTGTGGGGGTGGTGAGCACAGGCAGAGGGACGCCCCCGTCGAGCCGCTTAAATACTTGTTTCCTCGGGCGCCGCCAGTGCACGAGCTGGCGGGTGCGGCCGTGTCCCTTGGGAGATCCTCAGATCTCGACGGCGATCGATCTGCGGCAGCAGAGGGCGGCGGGCATGTCTGGACGGGGATCGGGACGTAACTAGAACAAATATTGTTGCTACCGTCGTACGTACATGTCCGTCCTCCGAGTCTCAGTGAATGGAAGAATCAGGCATCGTCACGGGTATACCCCCGGGGTGTCACGGGCGTTGCCCGCACCCGCACGGCTACCCGCGGGTTAGTCTAAGTTGGGTGGCCGCGTCGACGACGACGACGTGGCGATCGCGTTGTCGCGATCGCTACGTGGTCGTTGTCGTCGCGTCGTCCATGCCCGTGGTCGTTGTCGTCACGTCGTCCATGTCCGCGTCCTCTTCGTCCGCGTCCTCCTCCTCGTCTTCGCCCTCGTCGCGTCGACAACGACGTCGTGGCGATCGCGTTGTCGCGATTGCTACGGTCGTTGTCGTCGCGTCGTCCATGTCCACGTCCACGTCCATGCCCTCGCCACGTCGTCGTTCCTCGTTGTCCACCACAACCACAACCTCGACGACGACGACGTGGCGATCGAGTTAGCGCGATCGCCACGTGGCCGTCGTCGCGTCGTTGTTGTCGCGTCGTCCATGTCCACCTCGTCCTCGGCCTCAGGGTCAGGGCGAGGGCGAGGGAGAGAGCAAGAGAGCGATGGCACAACACGCGCAATCGTGCGCGTTGTACCGTCGCTTCCGTACCCTCTCGTCAAAGGAGGGCAACTTGAAGGACGTGCGAGGTGGTGACTACGTGCGACGGCGATGGCAAGCCAGGTGGGAAGAGGGCGAGTGTGGACGAGCGAAGTGGCGAGGGCGTGCGAAGGCAAGGGCCTGGGTGAGGGTGAGGGTTAGGGCGATGGCGACGGCGACGGCGAGGGTGAGCGACGGCAACAGTTTCCGCGACTTACCTCGTCTCCGTCTCCGTCTTCCTCACCCTCACCCACACCTTCACCCTCGTCCTCCCCTCGTCCTCGTCGACAACGCCGTGGCGATCACGCAATGGTCGTAGTCGTGTCGCGTCGAGTCCAAATGAACGCGTGGCAATATCGTGGCGGTCGCATGGTCACGATCACTGCGTCGTCGTTGTCGCGTCAAGTAGAGGCCGAAGAGGTCGGCGAGCGGAAGGCGAGCGGTTGCGCTCGAAACGACGCGATGGGGGCGGTGGTGCTCATGTGAAGATGGCGTGGGAGTGAGGGCGGTCAGCGAGCGGTTGTACTCGTTTGGGCAGTGAGATGGGAGTTCAGCGGGCTCGACAAATGAGGGTGACCCGCAGCACGGGTGTGGGTATATGGGTACGGGTATGTCAACATGCTACCCGCACCCGCACCTACCGCGGGTAGGGGTATGATACCCGCACGGGTCGCCCATAAGTCCCCATGACATTGCCTAAATGGAACTACAGTAACTAGTGGGGACATGGGACTGAGGGATTGAGCTGGGACTGTGCATCCGTACGGACGGCATACAGAAACACAAGTTTCTGCATTGCTAATGCACAGTCCATGCCCCTCAATGTACGGTCCAGCCATGTATCTATGCTAGTACTACCAACATGTTGTTGTGCACGACCCAGAGTGTCAATTGTGACGACTCAGATGTGCTGTGCCAACGTGGACGACATCCCTCTGTTCTCTGGTTCGAATGCAGTCTCAGGCATCATCCTTCCCTGATGAGCCATTGCCATTCAGCGTCATGAGGTTCAAAACCAGGGATGGAGGGTACCCACGCATGCCAATGTGATGAGAAGCCAGCCAGGAGCCACGGCCACTCGCATGCTCCTCCTCCTGCAAGCAGTTCAAGGGGGTGGGGAATCCATCTGCGTGGGCGCAAATGTAGTAGATGTGGGCGCCCGTACTGAAGCGGCCAAGCTCACCACGTGACATGTTGATTTTTGTCACGTGTCTCACTCACTGTATGGTCACCTATGTATCGCGCGGGTACGGGTACAGGTACGGTCTTGCTGACCCGCGCTCATACCCGTACCCGCGGCACAGGTTTGCATACCCGCCGCTCCCTCCCTCCCTCCACACGCGACAACGACGATGCAACGACGACGGCGCCTCGCCCACGCCTCGTCCTCACCCTCACATGTGACGACGACGACGACGTGACTCGGACGACAGCACCTCGCTGATCCCTCGTCCTCACCCACCCGGTCCTCACCCACCCGGTCCTCACCCACCCACCCTCCCTCACACGCGACGACAACGACGCGACGACAACGACAGCACCTCGCCCACGCCTCGTCTTCACCCTCCTCACCCTCCTCCTTCACATGCGGCGACAACGACAACGACTACTACTACCGACGACGCGCCCTCACCCTCTTCCTCATCCTGACGACGACGACGGCGACATGGCGACATGCCCCGATGACGCGACAACGACAACGACACGATGACAACGACAACGCGCCGTCGCCGTCTCCCTCCGTCTCCCTCATCCCGATGATGACGATGACGATGCCCACCTCAGGCGATGACCGGCGACGCGACGACGACATCGACACGACGACGATGACAACGCGCCCTCGCCGTCTCCCTCCGTCTCCCTCCCTCCATCTCCCTCGTCCTGATGATGACGACGACGACGACGACCAC
>JBBPMA010001045.1:0-14067 GCA_038090075.1 Xanthoconium purpureum | reverse complement strand
GGGGCCGTAAGACTCGAAGCAAGAAGGGTGCTGCGAAGTGATATCCTCGCACGATTTCAGATTTTTCCACTCTCATCTCCACCTTTCTGATCTTGGATCTCAGTCGATCAGTTTAGTTCCATTCCGATTTTGTTATGATATCGGTCATTCACGAGATTCTGAATATATGGTTTGCTTGCTTAATTTGATTGCACCCTTCAGTGAACCCACTATCGTACTACCTCGTGGATAGCGCGTTGTCAATTGAAGTGCATATTTTTGTTATCTTTCATCGCAACTTTTTTTGCCAAGTGATTGTCGAATCGCTGCACAATTTCAACTTCAGACAGCACCAACCACATTGCCAATCATGACTGTGCTAATTTTCCATCAACTCCTGTCTTGGACTCTGCTCGACATGATTCAGATCCCAATGCACCCATCGAACAACAAGATACGGTGTTTAACTTTTCAGATCGTAAGCCTCAGTCTAAGATTCAGAGCCGGAAGCGACACATTGACAAGGTTCTCGTCGGGCCATGATTCAGATAGTTACGACAGTGGCCGGGTTCACCCCACGCAAACCTCGCGGTCCTCCATGTACCACCCCAGACTGGACCAGTCCCTACCCTAGCCAAGTCATGTCAACAACGTCCACCCTCAAATTCTCTCATTAGCTGACATGTTCTTTCTCTTTAGACTTATGTCCCAACATGCCCTTGACAAAAGAGCATTTGCTCAACGACAAGAAATGTTCTGTCTCTCCTGGACCTGATACCGTGGCCGACGAGTCTGATGCTGAGGAATTCAGAGGTCGATTCAGAGATCCTTGATATGAAATTCGTCGGATGTAAGTTTCTTCTGTTGTTTCACCTATCGATCTCAGTCCGTCCTCGGCCGAAAAGCCTCTCCTGAAAGAGTCGAGGCATTATCTCATTCTCTTCCTGGACCGCATACAGCATCATGAGGTAAATATATTTGGTTTATTGTATATATCTCGGGCAAACATACTCATGCACAATTAGATATGGCAGACATACAAGCAAGCAGAAGCTCTTTCTGGATCGCCAAGGAAATGGACCTCTCAAAGGATATCCACGGCTAGAGCAACCCAGTTGAACAACAACGAACGTCACTTCATTTCTCATGTCTGTCGTATCGTCAACGAGAATCTGGTCAAGTGGTCCTCCAACGAGGTCTGAGAGGCAGCTGAAGCTCGTTGCTTCTACAGTTTCCAGATTATGACGGAGCATTCACTCCTTTCTCATCGACACTTACATCAAGGATCCTGCCCAATGCGAGCATCTATTCGACGCCATGGGCACCTTTCCCTGTGTCAAGCGCAAGGCCAGGCCAGCTAGGCTCTCCGGTGTGTCACAACCCAGTTGAACGACAACGAGCGTCACTTCATTTCTCACGTACTCACTTTTCTTTGTTGTAGCATCAACGAGAATCTGGTCAAGCGATTCTCCAATGAGGTCTGAGAGGCACCCAAAGTTCGTCACCTCTACGGTTTCCAGATTATGGCGGAGCATTCACTCCCTTCTCATCGACACCTACATCAAGGATCCTCCCCATTGCGAGCATCTGTTCGATGCCATGGGCACCATTCCCTATGTCAAGCGCAAGGCCAGGCCGGCTGGGCTCTCCGGTGTGTCTCTGACCAACATTCGGCGTTTGCTGAGCATCCGGCTATGCCGCTGTCGAAGGCATGGTTCGATGCCTGGTCTCACATTCTCCAATGAGCTTATCAGTCGTGAGTGCTTTACCTGTCACTCTGATTGGAATGAATGTCAAGCTGATGTTTCATGGATATGGTTTCATTACAAGGCAAGACCAGCTTCGAGAAGCGATGAGTGTCAGACTGCTTGAAGGCGAACATAAATCACAACAATCAGAAGAGCGAAATAGTCACCAGCAAGGTTTTGTGAGTAGTATCTTGACCAGCATGCTTATCACCTCGAACTAACTTGACAGTGAATGGCTCTTTAGACGAGGATTTGAATCTGAGCTCGCTTCTCGCTTTTATTGGACTCTGGTTTGTATACCTTCCAACCATAGCGCTACTTATATGCATCGCACTCCATTTGTATAGTTATTATCTTGTACAATCGTTACATTCTACTGATATTGATCATTTGTGACGACCTTAATACCATCCTCTTTAATGGATTTCATAGGCTTAATTAGGAAGTTTACAGCCACTTCGTACATATAACCAAATAACTTTGAAGGCCGCTTATATATTTCAATTTTCTTCCCACTCTCTCTTAACCATGTTCGAAGCCATTATGCTCAACTGCTGGACCCATGGTGGTCGATTGGAACGCTTCCACTGACATCCATTCACTGTCAACGAGTAAGCCAACCCCGACTACATTCACTGTCCTTTGTTTCTGACTTGATGTCCCCCATTCCCAACTCCTCCAACGACGCCAGTCACAATCTCTGAACCGCCCCATCGTTCATTTGGGTGAGTAACATTCTAACTACTGACGACAGTGAACTCATCAGGTCCCCTCGTATTCCAGTTCTTTTTCAGCACTCCCGCACCTGCCCATCCATCTGTCCCCCCATCCAGGCCCTGCCTCATCCCACCTGGACCCACAGTTGCCCCGAGTTTCGCCCCCATGTTTCAACTTTCTGGTGCTACCCTGAATTCGAATGACTCCTTCCTTGTGCTGTTACCCTCGCCCCTCCCTCAATGACTGCACCTCTCGCTCCGCATCTGATTGCTGCCTCAACGACCGTGCCTCCCCTGTTCTAATGTCCGTACCCCACCTGTCAGTCATGGTTAGTGACTTGAACCCGCTCGTTCTATCTTGATGCTTAATATCCTGTTGACAGCGATACCATCCTTCCTGAGTCATGGATGTTCTGTATCGGAACTCCTACCTACTATAGCTATGAATGGTTTGTTTCCGTTTCCATGGTATGAGTGGTGGAGGTGACAATCTACGACTACTGGAATATTGGTATCGTCACTAGTAGCTACAATACAATTTCAAAGCCATCTGACCACTTATAACGCATTTGAACTAGCAAAAGCTAATTGGATTGCTTACCATCACTTTGGAATTACTTAGGCGAGTTACAAGGTAATTACAACGAGTCGCTAATGGTTGGAATGCCCTTGGAACTCACGTGATGTCGGATCTGATATCCCCCCCATGGAAGTGTATTGGCACCAGCTTGGAAATGGCTTCCAACCAAATTGTGAGAATTTTGGGTATTCTTGAAAGTTTATTGTACTACCACCAGTAAATTCCGGCCTTGCAAGCGCTCCCAAGCGATGGGAACTGAGAATGGAAATTTCTGACATAGCCAATATGGTAGCAGGCATGGGCTGTACAGCTACTTAGGATCCTTTGGCCAATGATGGACCTTCAATGGACATCCTTGCTACCCACAGGTCCAACTCAAATTCAACTGTTATAGACCCTTTAGCTACCAATGCTTCGTCCACTAACAAGGCACTTGACATCAACCATTTCTTCCGAAAGGAGATGTCTGTAAGTCATGTGAGTGAGTCGATTCTATTCATGGTGATCAATAAGTATTTGCTCACAGAAAACCACATGGGATAGATCAATTGTGACTGAACTTGTTGCAAAAGGGGACTTGTACAACATCCAGTATCATTTCAGCTGGAAGACCTTGAACACGCCCTTTCATCACCATATTGAGGTCAGACATGCATTGCCATACTTAGAGCAAGCAAAGAAGCAAGGGTGGGCCATTAAACTCAAGTCTGTCAAGGCCACGTTCATATCTGGTTACATGTTCAAAACTCTCAAGCATGTTCTTACCCAGCCTGGAGTCAAGCTAGATGCTCTACCCCCTCCTCCCACTCCAGATCCCTTGATCACATACCAACCAGCATTGTTTCCTCACAGCAACCAGCATTCAGTGCCAACCTTCCCCCATTCACAATCAATGGACTCAAGGACTACATAGTATGTTATCTCATTGCTAATGACCTGGTTTGTGGACACTATTACTATTGGACTTCTGTTCTCTTCTGACTCCCATTAACATATCAGGCTATCAACAAGATTGAGTCTCCAGAGTTTCGTCAACTTCTCCTTTACTGCAGTCCACGGGGCATAACTGATGCCAACATCCCTCACTGTACCAAAATGCAGGAACTCATCCTCGATGCCTTTGGGACAACATTTTCTGCCCTTCAAGCTGAACTTTTGGTGTGCAAGTAGTATTTCTGTCTTTGTTTATGTTAATGATGTTCACATATAGAGAGCAATGAGTGAAATATTGTTCACTGCTGACATTTGGTCAAGTGAATCTCTTGACCCATATCCCGCTATCACAGCCCACTGGATTGGACATGAGGTGGAGAGTGGTCCCAGAATGTCCAAGTTAAATTTCAAGTGCACACTTCTCACATTCCACTACATTCCAGGAAGCCATACAGGAGTTGACCTTGCCAAAGCAATCTTACATCTTATTGACCATGCTAGGATTCCTCTCGAAAAGATACTAGATGTTCTTTATATCACATTGTGCTCGTCACTGAATACTTTTGTTGTCTAAGATTGGTCATTTTACCCTGGACAATGCTTCAAACATGGATGCTGCTATGTCAGAGCTCTCCAGGATCCTATGGGATGAGCAAGAATTCACCTTTAACCCCATTTACCACCACATCTGTTACGTGAGTCGACAGACTTGCACTGAGGGCAAGGGCTTACTTACTTTGAGGGAGGTACTCATGAAGAGACACAACATCCTCAAAGAAGTCTCAAGTTGGAGAGAACAAGGTGGCAAGGGACTAGGTCACAACCAGATGAGCTGTGGATCGCAAGACTGACGCTGTTATTGCACAGAACAAGAATGAAGAGAGGGAGTACAGGCTGAGTGGTATATAAGTACTATGGATTACATAAGTGGAATGCTGTAGAACTAGATGGAATAAAGGGGGCACGTGACTACTGCGAGAGAAGTAGTCAGAGGAGTGGACAGTCCTGTTAGAGAAGTGCAAGATCAAAGAGAGAAAAGTATAGGAGAGGAATGAGAGTCAAACATAAGTAAGTAGTTGTCTACCTTCTCATGGTAGGGAATGAAAGAAGAGTATGATTGGCAGGTCAGGCGGAGAAGAAAGAAACTATGAGAAAGGAAAAGAATTGTAACAACATCCGCTGTTTACCCCATATCTACAATCTTTGTGTCCAGCATGTGCTTGACAACTACATGCATGCTGACTTCACTGAGTGTCCACCAACATGGAAGGATGCAACAGGAAAGGTGATTAACAAAGCTGAATATGTTGAAGCAGTTTGCAGTGATCCCATTGGATGTGGAAGAACAGTCATGTGCAATATTCGTTCATCCAGTCATGCTGTTCCAACTTTCAGGCAACAATCATCTCAGAAAACAAGCACAAGCGATTTGACGTCAATAAGCAAGTAGTCCAGCTGCTGGTAGTCCAACTGCTTTGTGATGTTAAAACATGTTGGGACTCCGTGTACTACATGATCAACCGTTTTCAAGTGCTTCAACAAGTGAGTCACCTCATTTTATTACAAGATGTGGATTCATGAATATCACTAACCATTAATGTTATGATTTGTAGGCTGTTGACTACTTCCTAGATGCTCCATGCAATGCCAAGATCATGAATGATAGGCTAAAATGTCTGGACTGGGAGGTTCTACAGGACATGGAAGTTGTTTTAGGGGTACAAGTTTATTACCCTCTGCAATGTTGATACATGACTTCACCATCTTGCAGATCCCTTGCCATGCTCAATGCAGCATGTGCAGGGAGAATATTCCATTACTTGGTGGTGCTATTCCATTTTATGAAACATTCTTGGCTCAATGGAAGAGATTACGCATGATGGACAATCATCCTCAACTTGCACCATTTGTCTCCCCTGGCCTCGAGTGGAGTGATCATTATTATCTTATTTATTCTCCATGTGTGAGTTTCATCCTGCAATGTGATCTTGACAAGCTATCTAACCTCTGTCCTCTGAAGTTGTTGACCCATGTATCTGATTATCCTGGATGGAGTCCCATTGGGTGACAGATGCAATTATGGCTGCCAAGGCAGACATTCATCACAATGTGAGCAACTACTGATTGAGATCTTGTTTTACAAATCCTAACATATATTTAGCTGGAAGAATACCATGCAAAATATCCAAATCAAGTTGTTGCCCAGCCTACCCACCTGGAACAACCTCGTGCCTTTATGACACTGGGTACAAGGTATGGGCTCACTGACATGATGATCCAGCTGGAGGAACAAGGGCTGCAATCAATGGATCAAGAATATAACATGTATGTCACCTTCAGCCTTGCCCATCCCAACACCAATTCCCTCATGTTTTGGGAGTTGGAATGAGACCAGTATCCAACTATCTTCTGGATGGCCATGGACTATCTCCTGGTCCAGCCCTCTTTGGTCCCATGTAAACAAGTATTCTCTTCTAGCGGGCTGATGGATACATGGCAATGCAACAGGATCAACTGCATCTTGATGGAAGCTTACAAATCCTCAAGTTCTCTCTCAAGAAGGAGTGCCCAAATCTCAAGTTGTGGACAACATTACAACAGGAGATGCTTTGCAATAAGGATAGCAGTCAGATTCTCACCACTGCAATACCAGGACATGACAGTGGCACTGTCAATGAGGTGTTGAAAGCTATCATGACAGAGGAAGGGGAAGGGTTATCACATCATGTTCAACTCTTTTAGTATTGTGCAGAACAGTGTTGTACTGTCTCAAACTCCAGTTCTCAGTGACCTGTCAGTAGATATTCCTGTTGTATGACTCTGTTTACTTTGTGGAGTTTGACATAAGTCACTTCTCACTCTTGCACCTACTTGGACATTGTCATAACCCCCAATTTCTGAGCACCATCCAACTTGATCTGGTCATTTCCTAACACACCATGCCCTTTGTACATTCCCCAGGCAGAGCCTTTCATGTTCTGCCTGTCATTTGTTGTGGTGCTGTTTCTACACATACAACAAACCATGCTAGTAACTGGGTAACATCTAGAAGCTTATGGTGAGTGTTATAATCCTTTTTCTCTCTCATACTTTCTTTCTCTTCTGCTTGACCCATCGATCATGCTCTCCTCTCATTCCTTACCATGAGAGAATGGACGACTACCTACTCACATTTGACTCTCAATCTTCTCCTACCTTCCTTTCTCTATGATCTCATACTTCTCCACCAGGACTGTCTTCTCCTCTAACTATCTCTCTTGTGGTAGTCACATGTCCCCACCCTTCCATACTGTTCTACTGAGTTCTTCTTATGTAAACCAGTAGTACTTAAATACCCACTCAGCCTGTACTTATTCCTTATTCTTGTTCTACACAATTACAGCATCAGTCTTGCAATCCACAACTCGTCTGGTTGTGACTCAGTCCCTTATCACCCTGTTCTCCTTACCTTGAGACTTCTTTGAGGATATTGTGTCTCTTCATGAGTACCTCCCTCAAAGTAGGTAAACCCTTGCCCTTGACACAAGTCTGTTGACTCACATAATAAAAGAACAAGAATCTTCCTTTTGTCCCTTCTATTCAGGAGTAGGACCACCCCAGCCCACTTAAGATTTTCCCTCAATGCCCCAAAGGAGTTTTTTGAGCCACTAAGGATCCAAAGGAAACTGGAGCACCTAAGGACACCCAGAATCCCCTAGACCTAGCAACCACCCCCCAGAGATAATCTCCTGTTGAACCTAGTCATTCCCCTGAACTGTCTACACCCCCATCCCCTGGAAAACAAATAACTGCAGGAAAACCCTTCCTCAACTCTGCACTTCAACCATCACCTAGGAAACGTTCCCCTCCAGTGTTCTCAATACCCTCAACCAGCTCATCTGGTATCTTGACAAACCTTCCCTCATTCTCAATTGTTCCTGCTGCACCCCCTGTCCCTACCCCATCAATGTCATCTGCTCCCTCTGGTCCTACCATCCTTCCTGCCCCAGTAAATCCATTGATCCTACCTCCCCTTCCTCCACCACCCCCAGCTCCAGTTAATCCTCCTGCTCCCCCTATCAACCCAATGTCTACCATTGCCAGAACTGTTGAACTGAAAGCAGCACTCCCTGCTGACTTTTCAGGAGATCCAGAAGATGCCATCCAATGGATGAAAGCAATGAAAGCTTACTTTGCTATCAACTCCTCTATTTACACTGATGATGATGAAAAGATCATGACCACCCTCAACAAAATGAGTAAAGGACAAGGACTTCAGTTCACTGAAATGTGGTATGATAGGATGGCCGATACTGTGGTCCCTGCCACAGAAAAGACCTTCAATGAGTTTACAGAGAACTTTGCATCCACCCTCTACCCCTACGACCTGGTCGAGACATCCAGGAACAAGTTGTATAGACTTAAACAGTGAAAGGAGAAAAAGAAAACTGAGGATGGCAAAGAGGTCATTGACAATGGCTTCCAAACCTACATCACAAAATTCCAAACCCTCGCTGCTAAGGCTCAAATGGGTGACACCAAGGAAACTATAGCATGCTTCACTATAGCACTAGACCCCCAGATCTTCACCATGATCCTTTCCATGTCGACCCCCCCCACTAAAATCATGGAGTGGATTACAAAGCTCAAGACTTCCACATCCAGAAAATGCATATTCTTGCCCTTTAAAGAGGACATAATCCTGGTCATTCATCTTCATCCTCCTCATGTTCTACCTGAGACTCTGATGCTATGGATGTGGATTTTGTATGTCTCAAAAAACTCACTCCCCCAGAACATGCTTGGTGCATCCAAGAAGGTCTTTGCTTCAAATGTCACATGAAGGGACACAATGCAGACCACTGCAACACCTACAGGGGATCCTCTCAGAATCAATCTTGGCCACCCAACCATTGCCCTCAACAAATTCACTCCACTGACACCTCTACCCCCACCATCACTACTGTCACTCCCATCACCCCCATGGACACTTACATCCAAACTTTGAAAACCCAGGGAAGAAGTAAAGAGGAAATTCTTTGAACCTTGAAACTCTGCTATGAGGAGCCAAGAGAAGATGTGGCCATCACCACTACCTTTGATACCATCCCCTCTGATGAGGATTTTTGATACCAGGAAGTTGCTTCGATGTCTTCTTCCCATGACCTAGCCCATGTACTAGTAGCTTTACCCAATGAACAAACCATTTGTTTTTCCATCAAACTAGCTATTGGGACACAAATTGTTGAAACCACAGCAATCATTGACTGTGGAGCAACTGGAAACTTCATCAATATTGGTCTTTTGACTAAGGCAAACTTTCCCTTAAAACACCTTTCCAAACCCATCCTGGCCTATAAGGTGGATGGGACTACCAATGCTAAAGGAACCATCTGCTGGAAAGCACACACTGACATTCTATTCCCCCACTCTAAGGAGACCATAGATCTGATGGTCCTGAGTCTGGGACAACAACAAGTCATACTAGGGATGCCTTGGTTACACAAATGGAACCCCAGGATTGACTGGATTGCCAATACAGTCTCTATTCCCAAATCCCCATATTCTGCCTCAATGGACCATATTCCCCAACAATATCTCCTTCAATGGCTAGGACTTGATGCAGACAGAAAGATCTTCCATCAATTATAGAAATGAGAGACCTGGCTAAAAGGAGAAATTATTAGAAAAACCACTATTTCCACCCAGATTGTGCAAACCACCAACAAAAAGGAACCCTCTATTCCTGAATGGTGTAGTGACTTTGTGAATGTATTCTCTGAGAAAACACACAACCAACTTCCCCTGCATCGCCCTTATGACCATACCATTGAACTTCATCCCAAATTCACTTCCAGGATCACAAAAGTGTACTTGTTAAACCCAGCAGAAATGGAGACCTGTAAAGAGTTTGTCAAAAAACACCTCCAAACTGGAAGAATAGTACCCTCGAAATCACCCCAAGCATTCCCTTTCTTCTTTGTACCCAAAAAGGATGGAACCCTTCATTCCTGTCAAGATTACCACTACTTGAACTCCCACACCATTCGAAATGCCTACCCTTTTCCCCTCATTCCTGAACTCATTGATAACATGAAACACTCCACCTTATTCACCAAGTTTGACATACAATGGGGATATAACAACATTCACATCTGAAAGGAAGACCAGTGGAAGGCTGCATTCATCACTCCCCTAGGACTATTTGAACCAACCATCATGTTCTTTGGATTCTGTAATGCCCTGCCCACGTTCCAGGCATTCATGAACCACATCTTTGCAGACATGATCCAGAAAAAATGGCTGAAGGTCTATATGGATGATCTGGGCATCCATACCAGGAACGACATCACCCTCCACCACAAATGTACAAGATGAGTGCTTCAATGACTAAAGAAACATGGATTATCAATCAAACTCTCCAAATGCACCTTTAATGCACCTCATATGGAATTTCTGGGAATGATCATTGGATAGGGCAAGATTGAAATGGATGGAAAGAAGCTCAAAGCCATAGAAAAATGGAAACATCTGACATCAGTCAAAGGAGTTCAATCATTCATGGGATTCACCAATTTTTATAGGAAATTCATTCCAGATTTCTCCAACATTGTTGCCCCTTTGAACCAACTCACCCAGAAAGGAGAACCCTGGAACTGGACACAGTTGCACCAAAATGCCTTGAACAACTCAAGAAGATCTTCTCCTCTACACCTGTCCTACAAATTCCAGATGTCATGCACCCCTTCACCATTATAACAGATGCCTTCCTATTAGCTGCAGGCATGGTACTCATGCAATCTGACAAAAACTCTGACCTCCACCCTTGTGCCTATTACTCCACCATGTTCACTTCTGCCCAACAAAACTATACCATCTACAACTAAGAGCTCCTGGCAGTCATTCTAGCTCTAGAGGAATGGTGACAGTATCTACAGGGAATGACCCACCCTGTCACCATCATTATTGACCATAAAAACCTCTCATATGTCAAAGATCCATGAAAATTATCCAAACGACAAGCCAGATGGTCTTTGTTCCTGCAAGACTTTGATCTGCAATGGCAGGTCATACCAGGAACAAGGATGGGCCCTGCGGATGTGCCTTCTAGATAAGACCATGTTGACACTACCCAGGACAACATGGATGTGTTCATCTGCCTGGAACCAGTCATCATCAATGCCCTTGATCTTGCCCTAGCCAGAAAGATCAGAACCTCTTCCCAGTCAGACCCCCTAGTCCTCCGAGCACTTGAAAGCCTCCAACTAGGATTACCTTTATTCCCTTGCTCCTCCAAAACTGACTGGCACATGACTGATGGACACCTGTACTTCAAGAATCAGATGTACATTCCCCCCCATGAACGACAGGCCATCTTACGATCTATACATGAATCACCAACCACTGGCCATACAGGTCACTTCTGCACTAAAGCACTATTGGAACACAACTTTTGGTGGCCAGGCCAGTCCTCATTTGTCAATGCATTCATATCAGGATGTGGAGTTTGCCAACAAAACAAGGTTAACCACCATCCTGTCCACCCCTCCCTAGCCACTATCCCCTCGTCCTGCAACCTCCCCTTCAAGCAACTCTCCATAGACCTCATTACTGATCTTCCCCCCTCTGCTGGACATGACTTGTTGATGGTCATGGTTGACCATGGCCTTACGAATGGGGTAATTCTCATACCATGTTCCAAAACAATTGATGCTATGGGAGTTGCCAGTCTTTTTGTTTCCCATGTCTTTGAATGCTTCAGACTCCATGATTCCCTGATCTCAGATCAAGGCCCACAATTCGCATTGGCCTTTGCAAGAGAACTAGCTTGACTTCTTCATTACAATGTCAAACTATCCACAGCCTATCACCCACAAATGGATGGACAAACTGAATGTACCAACCAGGAAATCAAGACATACCTTTGCATCTTCTGCACTAATAACCCCCAGAAATGGTCGCACTTTCTTCCCACAGCTGAGTTCCATCACAATTCTGTCCCACACAGCTCAACCAGAGTTTCACCATTCTTCCTCCTTTATGGATATGAGCCTCAAGCTTACCCCTTCCTGGGAAAAACATTCATCCCAGCCCTGGAGACCTGATTATCAGACCTGGAAGAAGTGCAAAAGAAAGTGTTAGTGGCACATGAAACAGCCTGCCAGATCATGAAGGAACAGAACTTCCAGAGTTTCACCCCATGGAAAGTTGGACAGAAAGTATGGCTAGAAGCGACCCATCTTTGTCTCAACTACCCCTCTAGGAAACTCGCACCTAAAAGGCAAGGCCCATTTGAAATCTCCCAGATACTGGGACCACTCTCCTACCGACTCAGACTTCCTTCTACCTGGAAGATCCATGATGTCTTCCATGCTTTGCTGTTGTCCCCATACAAGGAAACCGAAACACATGGTCCCAACTTCTCAAAACTGCCACCCAACTTGATTGCTTCCAAAGAAGAGTATGAGGTGGAACAAATTGTTTCACATCAGGATTCCACGGGATGTTGGAAGTTCCTGACTGCATGGAAAGGATACCCGTCATCAGAGAACACTTGGGAACCTAAATCCAACCTCTGACATGCATCAGACATTCTCACAGCATACAAAAAGGCCCACCAACTCCGGAACTTAAGAACAACAGCATGCCCTTGATCCCTCAGCACAACAACTTCTCAACTCCCATCAGACCTGCTGACATCCCCTGGCTTTTGGGACTCACCACATACCAACTCACTTTCCTATGCAGACACAACCTTCCCTTATTGCATGCCAGAGAGCACTCCTACTTCTGCAAAGAAGTCAGCTGTTCCATCCACTACTAACATGACAGGATGAGGTGTCTCTTTGTGAGTACCCCCCTGTGTATGCAGCTCAAGGATGTCCCTTTTGTCTGGTTTGGAATTGCTTTTGCCCTTTGCATTCTCTTCTTCCTTGCCAACTTCAGCCTCCTCATACATTGACCACTCTGCTCGATGCAGACATCAACAAGAGATTCAGCTCCCTTCTCTCCCATGCCATATCCTGTCCCCACCTCACTCTACTCACCTGCCCATCCACCCCCTCCTGAAACCCACTTCATTCATACTAGATTCCTTGCCACCTTCTGAGTCCACACACTCTTTACCATCGCCATCACCTCCCTCACCATCCTTAGTGAAATTGAGAGACTTCCATCATATAAACATGACACCGATTGCCAGGCCCTCATCCAACTTCTCCACCATATCTCGATCACCCAACTCCAACTGTTCAGGGCCTGTCCCATCGATCTACCTGAATCACTTGGAGCACCTTTACGAACCACCCTCTCCTTTCTACCAGGTCTGGTCCTCAAACTCCTCGTTGCCAACTCCTTCCACCAATACCTGGAGGAGCTTCCAAGCACTACCCTCTACCCCACCTTCCTGCACATCTGGACCACCCTCTCTCATGAGGAACAACAACAGTACCTCAAACGGATTAGAACAGATCAACTTGCTACCAGCTTCCCTTCTCCCATCCCTTTAGCTCTCCACATCTTCTCTCACCCCATCTCTCCCACCATAGAAGACAATGATGTTATCCGAATCCAGATTAATGATGGACAATGGATTACCTCCTCCACCTCCCAGGTCCTGGTCTCATCCTCTTGCCCTGCCTCCCCCAACACCCAATGCTATATTTGTTTGGATCTCAGTCACTTCGAACTCTCATGCCCCTCATACACCTGTCCTTTCTGTAGGCAATCCACTCTGGGTCATGCGGCACATCATTGTCTGAAGACCCAATGTGATCTTTGCCATTGATGGGGACATTTCGACGATGTCTGCAATCTTCAGATCTGTGGAAGATGCAATGCCCCAGGGCATATGGTTGATAACTGTCTGATCAATCCCCTTACCCAGGCAGAGTCTTGTAGCACCTATAATGGGGCATACTCAGATGACAATGACCTCAACACCCTCATGGATAATGAATAGGGAAATCAAATATCTTGAGCCTGGGGCTCAAGTGTACAAAAGGGGTAATGTTATGATCCTTTTTCTCTCTCATACTTTCTTCCTCTTCCACTTGACCCATTGATCACACTCTCCTCTCATTCCTTACCACGAGAGGACAGACAACTACCTACTCACATTTGACTCTCAATT
>JBBPMA010001043.1:0-14075 GCA_038090075.1 Xanthoconium purpureum | reverse complement strand
TTCTTGCTGTGTACGTACCAACTCACGTGGATCGATACCCCAAAATGGTTCGATGTCTTGGAAGATTTCATCATATTCGTCAGGTAGTTGGATGCGATGTCTCACGACATAGTCCCACCTACGGAACACGATTACCTACGTCCCCCACGTTGTCAGAACCAGGGTAACACACCATTTGTCGAAACCGAGTGGCGGTGCCCGTCGGTAACGCCGCCTGTACTCTAAAACGGCCTCATCGAGGGTTTTGCTTGCACGTGCGCGTTTCGCCTCCCATGCTGCCTCGGCGTCGCGGATGAGTTGGAAGATGGGATGGGGACTGTCGGGATTGACGTGGAGAAGCCCGTCTGAGGTGAGAGTGTGCCCAGCGAGAGATGAACCGCCCTGCTTCCATCCAGGCGGATCGAATTCGACAGCGAGATGGTGTCCCAGGAGTGAATGAAAGGGCGGGTGTGCGAGGTTACGAAGGGAGAATCCGAGGAGAGAAATGAGGAGGAGGGCTGTGAGAGGTCTGAGAGATACAATGCTACGAAGGGATATCCAGCGAAACATGATGGATCAATGGAAATGGGGAGACACATAAGAGGGGGGGATTGGAGGGGTAAGCATCCCTGACCATTCATCAAAGACTACATGATCCGCGCTGTCACATGTAGCAACTGTGTCAGAGTGGTCGCTTCCGTAACCTGCCGATGAGACAGTAGATACGGGCGCAACAAAACTATAGACTTCCTCTGTATAGTATAGCTGGGTGATCCGATAAGACAGTGTCCGCCGCACTGTCACATGCAGCAACTGTGTCAGAGTGATCGCTTCCGTAACTTGCAGATGAGACAGGAGATACGAGCGGACCAAGGCTATAAACTTTCTCAGTTCTGTTAAACGATTAGAATTGTCACAGCACTGGGAGAAGCTCACCATCGACGCTTATGAACGCATCCCAAAAACATGACGATTCATATCATCAGGCCACTATTCTGTGAGATGAATGGAGGGTAGATTCACGGATTGAACGTGCGCAAAAACACTAGCGATGAACCCAAGATAAACACCCTCATTTTCCTCGTCCAGCTTCAGCCAGACCCGGGACGCAACTGAGCGTCACTTGGTCGGCTTTCGTGGCGCTAGAAAAGTGCGACGACAATGTGATCATTGTTTATCTGGCGGTGCTGAAGTCCTTGTGTTGTCGACCGCAAGACTTCCACCTCCGCTACTTTCGCACGCCGTCAACACGCATGTACGAATGTCTCCTAGAAATACAATCGATCTCGCTCTCCTCTTCTGGTGTCCCACCCACCTCCCAATTGCATTCGACATATCGTCTTGCAATATCTCTGTGGATCCTCGCATCGTGTAGAATAAGATGGTTTGCTGAAGCCATTATCCCGAGACGAGTCTGTACCGATCTATCTCAAATGCGCGTTCTTGCTGAGAAATCAGTACTCGATGGGTAGGATTTCATCCTTAGCTTTGTCGTCCGTAGGCCATTTGTGGCAGTTATTAGACGCAAGCTGATTCAGAGCCAACAATCTGACTCTGACTCAACGCATCCATCCGCACACAACCCTATGTCACCGCCAATACAATTGTCTTACGTAAAGTCGAATTCTATGCTTCTGATAGTACACCGCTTTGTCAAATGGCGAGTGACGATGGGTGCTCAATTCGTGCCAGTCGATTCATCGGAGGGACGATAGGGACCAAAAACACGAGAAAGGCAGTTACGCGTTGGTTACGCGTGTCACCTGACCAATCGGGACGCGACGTGGACTCGCGTTCCACTTGTACCACCATCATCTCTTGCGGGTCCACAGTAAAAGTCCACGTCCAGGTCGGTGCAACAATCAACAACTCTCGCGAGACTGACATGTCCACTCCGCGGCTTGTTCCACACTCGTAGAGGATAAATACCAGGGTAGCCGCCCGGGTCGAACCTCTCTGTTAGTTGCATCCCTCTTCACTTCGCTCCTTGCTTAACATGCCTCATACTCATCAGGACGAGGCTTCTTCTCGACCTCAGCTCACTGCCACACCAAAGGCACTGACAAGAAACGTTTTATCGAGGAAGGATCGTTTACGCCAGACACCGAGGAAGGATGGGAGACGCGCGGGCAGCTGGCGCACTACGCGGGTGCTCAACACAGCATACAATTCCGGCATTTCTCGTTTTCCGTGTTCATCCAAGGAAAACACGCTCGGTTCCTGCGATGGGACCCATCCGCTACAGTCGTGACCGCTGCATTCAACTACCGCGAAGAGCTAAAATCGATGGCGGACCCCCTTTGGCGGTTCAACCATCTCACTCCAGAGCAGCGGGGTCACGATACATCAGTCCAACCAGCCAAGCTTCCACTTGACGTCGACAAGCGCGTCCGGGAGAAATTGGAGATCAAGGACAACGACATTCCTCTGTACAGATACGAGATACCCGAAATGGAAAATAAGGGTTACGCTTACGGTCCGCGGCCGAAGACGAAAAACGTATCGCTTTCTAGTCGGTGTACTCGCAGCATCCCGGCTCTCTGGATCCCCACCGAGGACGTGGATAGCCGTGCTGGCTCATGCGAAGAATCCGGCTCTCTCGGCGAACGCAGCGTGGATCAAATTGCCGGTCAAGATAAGGCGAAGGAAGAGCCGTCCTCAAAAGAACGAGTCATCTATATGAAAGACACCTGGCGGTTCCTCTCGAATTCCTCAGACGTTCAAGTGCTTCCCGAACACAAGATTTACAAAATACTATATGAACATGGGACGCCCAACATCCCGGAAGACGTCATCGGTGGAGACGTTGATGGCGGTAGGACGGAAAATTACGACTTGTTGGATGATGAGAGTACCATGGAATGGCTGTGTGTTCAGCCGAGGATCTCTCCTTTTCAACACTACCGGATGGTACATTGGATCGTGGGGTATCTGCTTTTCCGCTTCAAATGCACGAAAGAACTTGTCAAGGCCGTCTTCGATGCTCTTCAAGGTGAACTTGCTCTCACTGTTACATGACAACGATGCACTAATATATGAATACGTTAGCTCACGCCCACGCCTTCAATTTTGCACCGCGATATAAGCATGGGGAACATCATTTTCACCAAAGAGGGCAGGGGCCTTCTGATCGATTGGGAGTTGACGAAGCAGGTGGACGAACGTGGCAGTAGGCGACCTGAACGCACGGTTAGTCACTCAACGCAACGGGTTTTCAACCAGTCATCAAACGTGAATAGGGAACTTGGCAGTTCATGTCCGCCAATCTACTTCAGCACCCGGGGAAGATGCACACGCTCACGGACGATCTCGAATCCTTCCTGCACGTTCTCGGATGGACGACTTTGCGCTACCTTCCCGCCGTGGAGTCATGTGAGGCTGAGGACCGCACCGACGACTTGGAAAAGTTTGATCAACAATCGATTCGCAAAGGGCGGTCCGACCGTGGGGGGCTTCTCAAGTCTTATGCTCTGGGTTTAGGCCAATATCCCTCAGCAAATTATCAGCCTTTACGCAAGACTCCACTCTCTGATCTCCTCGCAGAATTGAGCTTGCCCTTCAAGTCGTTTTATTCAATGCGACCTCCGACAGCCGGAGAACGCAAGAAGGTCGACATCCCTCTCCACCGTTTAGACGAGGAACTTTATTTCCTGCGTGGCACGGTTTCTCAATATGACGAGAATATGAAACGCCTACAGACATCTACCTGATACATCGATACGATGAGTACGTCCTTGGATGAGGAAGGATGGCCTTCGGACGACAATGCTGATGAAAAGCTACCCATTGATGTCCCCCGCGCAACGAAACGTCAGGTCCAAAACAAGACCAACCAACGTTTGAACACACAGAACGTGTGGGTGTCCTCAACAGGGTTGCCGAGTAGCTCAAAGCGTGCAGCGAGCCCTACGCCCGAGCGTAGCGTGAAACGTCAACGTGGTACTCCCGCTGCGTCTGGGTCAGGCATCTGACTTTTCTCGATCGTGTTCCTTGTTTCTGCACACCTACTTCTTTTGTCTGCATGCAATGGATAACGAGCTCGAATGTATACCTTTCCTTCATTCTCACGCGACGACTTGGTTTCTTCTATCCATTGTTTGATGACGCCGGGGTAGTGATAGCATTTTCGACACGATTCGTGTCTGCTTGCTATGCCAATATTTTGGGCACGTCGATTCTCACTGGATGCTATGTTTTTCGGCGGAGAACAACTTACCGTACGAGACTTGGTGCTGGATGGAGGACATCATTCAAATTGATGATATATAATGACCTACAGCCTCTTCCGGTGACAAGACGCTCCCGTTGGCAGAGCCGAACTGGTTTACATGTCTGTTCATTTCACGTTTCACCGGTTGTCGGCCACTGGCAGTGAAGGACCCCGCAGCATAATATTAACGTGTTCAAATCTTCGCCAGTAGGGCACCTGACCTATGGGTGTTTCAGAAGATCGCTAGCAACAGTTCCCCAACGTAACAGATGCTGTGAATTCAAGCACGACCAACAGAAATACATGCCCGAGCTTTGTTCGTGTGAGTGGGAGAGGAGTGATAAAACCGGAGAAAGCGGCGTTCCTGACGGCAACGAATGTCGTCCATTTCATTGATCACTTGGCTGGTAATAACCAAACAACCGTCACTAGATTCCCGGGGTGGGCCGTTGCGCCTTTGGGAACCGGGTGGTCCCTCCCACACAAGTTGATAGCACAAGATCAATGGTTACACGATTTCAACGCGTGAATCTCTAGGACATGCGTCAGATACTGACTGAGTCCTTCAAGTTGAAACACGGCGTCTGACCGAGGAACCTGCATACCTCCGATGCTCACATACTCAGTGAGTCACCCCAAACTTTCCAATGGCATTTCCATGTTGTGGAGCGGACGGCATCATAAGTACAGTCGACTCTGTGATAACCCATACAATTTCCATTTCCCAAAGCCCATTTTCAGTGCTTCTGACCCCACTGGTCAAAACCCATACTCCCATAAGCCATACCCCTGGGCCTATCCCGAGAGGTATGGGCCATTACAAAGTCGACCGTAGACATTTCGATGATGTTGCGGCTCAATTGGAGCTGGCTGTTCCTGAAACTCCTGACCTGTGGGGCCTAGGTCTAGGCAAGGGCACATTGATAACGTCTACTGTAACGTAAGTGGGCAGATGCAACTCATCACATTACCAATAACCATCATTATATCTGCAAAATCTGTATACCTTGGGGGAACTGAGCCCAAATGTGAAAAGTTTGAGGCCAGTGGGTGACGTATAGCGTACAGGATTCCGGCGATTCATAAAGTATGTGCCGACACAGTGATACCACTGACACCAGGCACGGGCGAGTGCTCGGTTTTCCACGTTCCTGGGATAATCAGCACCGGGTTCATAGTTCCCGTTCAGCCGACGACTCCCCGGAAAAATGCAAAGCATGTGCTTTAAAGCTAAATGAAGCTAGGTACACTTCAAGAATTGTCCGAATCGAGTACAATCCTGACGCCCCAGTGGAATCCAGGCTTCTAGCAAACGAGCAACAAGGTAATCCATGTCCAGAAACGAGTGCATAGCCAGATGAGGGACATAACGTGCATCTACGTAGTATAGACCAAATTCGGATGACGCCAATGACCAAAGGAACGAACGGGTCGGACACATCAAAATTCCTCTTTATCATTCGTATAGAGAGAGGAACCTCCCTCAATATCCTGACTTTCAGGCCGGTCTCGTGGGTCTGCATCGCTCCTTGAGAACTGCGATATATGGACTTCTAACTGCCTCGTCCCATAAGTTGACCGAAGCTGGGACCCTGTGACCCCCGTCAGCGGGATTGAGGCGTCCATGCTCTGGCGTTTCAGGGCGATACGGATCAGCACCATGTAGAATGCGATCGAAATGATGGGCATGATCTGTGGGAGGAACGCCAATGTCAGCCTTGAGAAACAACAACGAATAGATTTACCATGTCTAGTACAACGTATTGCCCGTTGTTGGCGTTGACGAAACAAAGGAGTGCGGCGAGAAGGGTGGCGGAATACAACAAAGCCGCATCAATGACGACCCGGAGGAATGGCATTAGTGTGCTTTTCGATGTGCGAATGCACACGACGCTGCGCTCGATGGTCCAAACGCGATAAGCGAGAAGGCCTTGGATTCCATTGACAACGTGAAATGCGGTCAGACCCTGAAATTGCGCGAGCTTACCAGAACTTAACAAATTGGTTGCGAGAGTTGACGCAAAAAACGCTGTGATCCATTGTGCAGTTTCCCTGGCAAAGATGTTTGAAGCGTTCGTAGTGGCTCGTGAAACGCTGTAAACTGAACCGACAGCGCTTGCTGTGGTCGACGGGTCATCAGTGAGGACGACTGGAATCCGCAGACAACTTGCTTACCCGCGAGGCTGCACCAGAGCATCGCTGGGAGAATGACGATCCAAACTGATTGCCACACGACGTAGCAACGATAGATCTAACCGTATATCAGCAAACGCAATTCGCGCGAGAGTCCAGACCTACCACCACCCCATCTCCAACAAGCGTTTGCAAGGTGAAGATTGCATTTTTCATTACAAAAGTGGTTTGGGTAACATCAGCGAAGAACGCCAGCGGTCCGCCGGGAAAGGTATCTCGGTATTTGACTAGGCCCTCGTCGATGCGCACGATGTCGACAACCATATGCTTTACAGAGAGAAGCACCGCCTGTCAGGAAATTCAAAATCTAATCACCGACGAATGCACTTACGGCGGTACTGAGAACCAGGAAGACAGTAGCTAGTGAAATCATTATCCGGCTGCGTGGATGGTGGCCCTTTTCGTGGGTTAACACCCATACGGTGCCGATGAACATCAGTAGGGAAAACCCTGCGTGACGCTTAGCAGACGACGACTTCCGGAGTTGAACAAGAAACACACCATAGAGAACACCTTCGAGTATTGTTGACATGATAGCAGCATTGTCCAAGGCGATTCCTGAGCCCATGGTGGTAGTGGTAGTGAGGATGCAATAGAACCCTGGGACTTGATAAAGACCGGCAGAGTTAGTTACCAGGGATAGAAATAAAACATGGGAAGAACATTGGCACAATCAAGTTCGCATTCTTGGTACCGCCTTTTTTGACGGACTAGGTAACATTGCTTCCTTTACAATAGGAAAGGATCCGGCGAGTGTGAGAAACGTTCCCGACGACTGATCGCATATTGTCAGATTGATCCGGCCAACTATTGCTATTCGCTGGCTCTCCGGGGATGGACTAAGGCCGTGATTCAGACGCAGCTTTGACCTGAAAACACCCGTGTAAGACCGTATACCCCGCATGATATGGAGACCATAGAAACCGCGCAAAGGATGAAAAGCCCGAAAGTGAGAAAGAAGGTAAGGCAAAAGTACAGGCTGAAGAAACCGCAGGAATGTGTCAGCCCACCTGTCCTGGTGGAATGACGGCCTTAACTTCGTTTCGAAGCCAGATGGCGATCAAGCTTGAATCCAAGGGCGAAATACCAAGCGTTCTCAGGGAACGACGTCCTCTCACGCATTTTGCTGCGGTCGTGACATCATGACAGTTTAGCAGGAATCTTCTTTCTGGATAAAAGAAAAGTTTGTATTGCCTTGAAATGAGACGAGCTGACGTTTCCCTGCATGTCTCTGAAGCGGGTATCGACAGGCCTCATGGGCCAGTGTTGATGGAAACGATGAACATTTCTGCAATCAGGCTGATCAATCTGATGTTCTCATTAACCCACCTACTGTAAGCACACCGACTTACCTAGGTCCCGTACATACAGTGGCAGTCACTCCGTATTTCTGCCTTTTGCTGTAACGGTTACGCGCGGCGGTCTGACTGCTTACACCTACTTTCTCAACGGCACCTAAGTTGGAGAACTTGCACCTAATGACAAGGTGCTTGTAACCAATATTTCCGAATGCGGGAATAGCCCGTGCAGCATGGGAATGAAACTGAGAATTCGCGACTATAAAGCGGCCATCAGGTCACAAGTGCCACTATTTATAGGTTGGTCTTACGGATCAGGGGAAAAGGAATCAGCCTCAAGGTCACGGTGCTCCAAGTGGAAGAGTGGACTTGTACTGTACCATTCGCCTCTCGGCATGAATTTCCCTGTTCCGCGCGGGTCGGTGAACGAGAAAGAATCCACGCAGGTTCAACAGTTTTGTCCCAGGCAAGGCCGTCACCGCGTGGCAACCTGCTTAATGCGGACCTGAGTCCACCCAAACCCTTGATATCAGCTCACAACACACGAACAATGCGACTTCAACACTATCTCGACCATCCAACTCGCCCAACAAAACCATAGTCCCACCCAGAAGGAAGATGTCGGCAGGCAGGTTTAGTGCCATACGAACAACCTCCGCGAGGTCACACCTGGTTCGAAGACGGGTCATCAACCTCGAAGTCCACCGATCAACAATTGCAGCGTTACTCAGGTATCCATGACCTCTCTTCATTGCGTTCCTCGGTTCCTCCAGTATCACCAGTACGATCAGGTGTTATTGGAAGAACAAAAGAACACTATGCTTACGACGCGTCCACGCGTCCCACAACCCTCTTTCCCACAAAAGCCGACACTGCACTGGGTAGTAGAAAACAAGGTCATCGATCTCCTACATCACTTGGGAAGTACACGCTCGAGCAATTCTTTGCTGACATGCGGACGAGCGGTGAGCTGACAAGGGAATGGATTTGGGTGTCTGGAATCGTTTAGAATGAGCACCGAGAAGCGAGAACAGAAACGATCCAAACTCACTCGTTGGCGCCACAGGTGAACGTCGGTGTGAACGTGATATCATTTCCATCTGCATCTTTGGCGAGATTGAAATCCAGCGTAGCCAGTAGCGTCGCAAAGACGCTCCAGACGGATGCATCCGCAGCGTGACGACCTGGAACCATCAAGCAAAGAGTCAGACGTGTAAAAATAATGGTTCGTGTGCGGGACAGCCTACCTGGACACCTTCGTCTCCCAAATCCAAAGTTAAAATCGCTGGGATCGTCGTCTGTCAGCCCGCCTTCCGCGTCCAAAAACCTCTCAGGCATGAATTTATCCCCATCCGGATATCGAATGGGATCGCGTGATATTGCCCTGTGGGGTTAGTGAGCGACCCTGCCACGATGATCCCTGGTACCTGAGTGCATACCAAGTATTTACGAGGATAGTTGATCCTAGAGAAACTCAGTACTACGAGTACATGGGATGCACATGTGAGGCATACCTTTGGGTATATAATAACCTTCGTAGATATCGCTCTGCATAACGGAGTGCGGACCACCTTGTTGACAATAGCTCAATCAAGACACTCGGTTTCGAGTTCCTCCTACACGCACCTAGAGGTAAAGGCGGCCTCCATCTCAATACTTCTCGTATGATTGCGTCCACATATGGCAAGGACGGCCTGTCATCAAATTCGGGGAGCCTCTTCGTTCCCACGACAGCGTCAATTTCTGCTTGGGCACGCTTCCACACGTATGGGTTCTGAACCATCGCAAGCGCGAATGTCATCAAAATCGAAGGAGTCTGTAGTTTTTTTTGTAAGCAATGCATCTGTACTTGACGAATCCAGTACAGACGGTATCTGTGGAAGCTGTATGGACGATTGGTAAGGTTCGAGTCTCATTTGATCTCAGGAACAAGATCCCACCATTCAACGTGGTGGCGGAAGCATGCTTGAGGGCCGTCTCGAACTCAGAACAAGATGAAACGTCGAACTTTTCCTTCTGATTGAAGTGATCCGAAACCATTGAAGCGTTCAGATGGCCTTTCGATTCCTACAGCAGGAATACTTGGTCACCCTCCTCTTGCTTTCCATGATACGCACGCAAAGCTTACCATGCGCTCCCGGATGTATTGGTACGGCAGTTCGACCATCTTGTTCCTCCAAGCATAGGCCGTTTTCCACTCACGTTTAATCCACGTCCCCGGAAACCAGTCGGGCAAGTGCAACACTTCTCCGAACAACTTAAGCGTCGTGTTCTTCGTTGTTCAACTAAGTACACTTACAAAAGGGGAATGTTTTGACGAGGAATGCCTTCTCGGGGGCCAGTGCCGGCACGGCAACCCGAAGGAAGTTATCGACGATCGACACCATGGGGTCGTTCGTCAGATTCGGCTCGTAGTCATACACCGCGGCCAGAGCGAATCCAGCGGAAAACCTATCCGGATCCGAGATGTCAACAAACGAAAAAATCAAACTCAAAATGCTTACGTCATAAAATGAGCTGGATAATCGTCAGGGTTGTCCATCATGTTGACAATAAGCTGTCGGGCTCTGCGAAGTTGCATTGGGCGAAAGCGGAGCGCAGCATCTGCATGGAATGTCTGTTGAAATATGCGCCGGCACAACCTCCAATGTTCACCATAGCGCGCAAAAGCAAAGTTGAAATCATAATGGCTTGAAGAGTATCAATCACTGACCCGATCATGATGTGGATGTGAGACTTACCGAGCAAACACAGTTGTAAGGAAAGGACGGTCTGAATATATCTCTGACCGTTTGTCCAATATCTCCGTCGCAACCGAAAGTGAGTTCAGGACAACGATGTCGATATCAAAAAGCTGGATGTACACTATATCACCTAGGAACGCTCAGGGAACGAATACCGTTTTTGCAATGCACTCACCATACTTTGGCCGCCATTCTGTAAATGACAACCACAGGCGTTGAGCATTAACAGCGAGGGCGTTCCCCAAGAGTGGCAACCGGGTAGGGCCGGGGGGGAAAGGATGGCCTTTGCTCTCAATGCGATTTCGAAGGAACCGTCGAAGTGTGTGCAGTACTACAAATGCGAGCGGTAGTAATGCTGCAAGCTGAATGGCCGAGATGGTCCACCCCATCTCTTTGCTGTGGGGAAGAAATTCGGGAGCGAGAAGAATCCTTCCTTTTGAAGACACCTTTATCTTATATTTATCAGAATTCGTGCATGCCGGCACGCCGCCGCCAAGGTACACCGCGTATGCTTGGCCAACTGAGGAAACCAGATGAAGGTGAGAACCGCCCCGTGAAGGACCGCGGTTCGGAGTCTGGACGTTCAAATGTGCGATATTTTTATAATATGTACGTACGAACTCAGCGGGCGCACGCACGTACGCCACCCGTCAGACGTGATCTGTAGCATCTGGAACACATCTATGCTAGGCAGCGTGAGCCAAAGTACTTGGTACCATTAAGTGATGGGAAGTGGCTGGACTCGAAAACTTAATACTTGCACGTGTTCCCTTTGTTCCATTCAAACGTAACTTCGCCTAGAAACACGGGTCCAGGTCCATCAAAACGTCATGAACCATGGAGTGTTGATGCCTTAGGGGCTAGCCACTGGTTTGATTTGGGCGAGGATAGATGATGGATTACGTCGAAGTGCTGTAATTCTGATGGGACAACTTGCATCGTGGATGTCCTGCCTTTCTGAGTCCCGACCGACCAGTGCGTATCGAGTTTTAAGGTAAAAAGCGGGAATGCCAAGGGCTAGGGGACAGTACCTGCTTACTAGCTCGCTGTGGGGTCCAAGCCAGTTTGGCAAACGAAATGCTCCGTTTAAAATAAAAAAGGGAGTTACCTGTCATGCACTTTAAATGTCCTCTAGTCAGACTGTTCGAACGCGAATCGTGTGTTCGTCCATCGGTTTGAAAGATGAGTTTCACCACGAGTTGGAAAGCGAGGGCTGCGACGGATGGGATCCTTCCATGTATCCAGATTGGCTGTTGATTCAGGTGTGTCTATCGTGGAGGGAACACTCGTCTCTACTCATCGTTTATCCCAGTTGCAAGGTGACTTCCTCATCCGTCGCGTCCAATCCGACATTGCAAAGGATATGATGTCTCCTAGAATGGACAAAAACACTGTGATGCAGGTTAATATGGGTGAAGGGAAAACTTCCGTGATTGTCCCCATCTGCGCAGCTGCTCTCGCTGATGGCAGTCAGCTAGTCCGCATCATTGTTCCAAAGGCATTGATACCCCAGACCTTCCAGCTCCTAACTGACCGCCTCTGCGGGCTGGTTGATAAACCAGTGTACCACCTGACCTTCTCCCGTGACCACGTTGATGGCGGACTCATAATCAACCCTACACACGAGGTTGACAGAGCCGAATCTCTGCAAAAGCTCATGACAAGATGTAGAGATGAAGGCGGGGTCCTTGTCATGCAACCTGAACATATTTTGTCCCTCAAGTTGGCCTGTGTGGAGATGCAGGTGTTGCAGAATGAGGCGGGGATGAATTCGACCCCAGTTATTCAGAGACGAGGCCACGAGCGCACCTTACATGTGCTGACAGGCTCGCTGTTAAAATCGGTAAGCATGAGAATGTTGGTGGTCTTGGACTAACTGACAACCAGAGGAACAGTTAACTAGAAACACCTATGTCTCCTCCGTAATTGAAAAGGTCAAGCGGTGGAATTGCGAGCCTGAGACCATTGAGACGTCCTCCGATGTTAAACAATCTATGGACGTGAGGTTGCTGAAACTTTTCGAGACGTCATCCGATGTTACACTATCTGTGGCGATGAGGGCCAAAAAGTTGCTGGAACTTCAAAGGTTCCTCGAAAACCACACTCGAGACATCCTTGATGAGAGCGATGACGTCCTCTGCCCCAAATTCCAATTGATCTATGCCGTTGGCCGTCAGCATCCATTTGAAGGATCCCCTAGTCGATGGCTCATTGTTCAGCAAGTTCTTGGTCTCGTGAAACAACACGCATATCTTCTTTCGACCGTCGACTCGGACACCGTACGATGTGACAGCAGTTCACCCGGATCATTCCCTCACATTCACATCCTGCACACCAAGGGCGAAGAACAACTGAAGTCGTTGATCGCCCAGGACGTATTAGATGGGCGTCTCCCTCCTCTTCACTTTCCGTCCGGGCTAGGGCTCCACGGAGTCATTCGCGAATTCATGTTGCGCAGGGATATCCATCCAGATACAGCCAAGATAGTAGAACAGTATGCTCGTCAGAGCACTAGCTGGGATTCACTACTCCTCCTGCGTGGCCTCTTAGCCCACAACATCCTCTTGTTCGCCCTCACGCAACGCAGGTGGCGTGTAGACTATGGACTTCGCCCCTGGTGGCCGCACACCATGCTTTCTATTCCCTATCGTGCCAAAGACGTACCGTCGAAAACGGCGGAGTTCGGGCATCCAGACATAACCATCTTACTCTCGTGCCTTTCTTACTACTACGGAGGGCTCAGTGAGGAACAGCTCAGGAGCTCGTTCAAACTTCTGCTTCAACAGGAAGACCCGTCTTCTGAATACGTATTCTGGCTTGAAGATTACCATGATTCTACATCATTGCCAGACGAGCTTCAGAAGCTCAGCGGCGTCAACATCAGGTCATTAGAACAGTGGGAAAGACACCTCGTTCCTCTATTCAGTCGAAACAAAAGGGCGATAGACTTGTTCCTTTCGAAGGTCGTGTTCCCGAAATATGCCAAAGAGTTTCCCCAAAGAATCTCTGGGACATATTGGGACATTGCAGAGCAAAAGAAACATCTAGTTACTGGTGAGTATCTGTTCTCCACAGTTAGGTTCGCATGCTGAACCGAATGCAAGGATTTTCAGGGACGAACGATGGACAATATCTGTTACCCACTTCCATTATTCAAGACGACCCGGATCACCTCCGTCAGACGGGAACCAATGCAAGGGTTCTCGCCTATCTTCTTCAACCCGAGAACTCCTGCTACATGGTGACAAGGGACGAGAATGGTCAGCGATGGACGACGCTCAAGCTCCTCAAGATGATAGTCGCCGAAAACCCCAGAATTCGTGTGTTGTTGGACATCGGTGCACAGATACTCGACCTCTCCAATATCGAGCTGGCTAAAGCATGGCTGGATTGTACTCCAGCGACTGAGACCGCTGGAGCTATATATTTCAGCGAAGACGACCGATTGATGGTGCTTGCAAGAAATGGTACCATACAGCCTCTGGCATCGTCGCCGCTCGTTCAGCAATTGCACCGATGTGTCACGTACCTGGACGATGCTCATACGAGGGGCACAGACCTCATGTTCCCTCGAGACTTCCGAGCTGCTGTCACTCTAGGACACAAGGTCACAAAAGATCGTCTGGTGCAAGGTATGTCCAAACCCAGTTG
>JBBPMA010001042.1:0-14082 GCA_038090075.1 Xanthoconium purpureum | reverse complement strand
CATCCTCGACTCAAGGTCTTCCCAAAGAGCCTTGCAAAATACTCCATCGACAGGATTCTCGCACTCCTCCGCGATTCCTGGCACCATTTATCGTCACGTGCTTCCATTAACAGCCCCGGGATGCTCTCGAACTGGTACATCACGTCCATGGTACTCGGGGCGGCCGCCAACGGGATCAGTAAGTACTACATTTCATGACACGTGTTACACTAACTCATATCTCCAGTCACAGAACACGACTGGATTCGGGCTTGTCCCAAAAACTCGCCCGTTCATCTCCGACCTGCCTACCAGCTCTCATGCACGCCACATCCCCCGTCTTCGTTTGCAAAGACGTTCATCGCTTCTTATCGCAACACGGTGAAGTCTTTCCCGCACAGATCTTGGTGTTGACTGTGCAGTTCAGGTGGTTTGGCCCGGCTAGCGACCAAGTCCACGCCGATGGGGGTCATTGCAACTACCAAACTCGTTGTGGCTCCTATGTGAGACTGTTCGGCCAACAAAAGGTGTTCGCAAACGGTCCATGTCAACTTACTTGACGGGTCGCTCCTGGTAGATGGGAAGCCGATAACCAACAAATTGCCGAGTGATGTAACAAGCGATCCGATGTACCTGTGAGTTGCTCGACATGTCGTTCAGCGCGACTTGACGGTTGTTACTTCTGACCTCCCAGGAATGGATTTTGTCACAACGTCCGTTGTTCATGGGTGCTATGCATGTGTGGCCTCATGAAACCGAAGCGTATGTTGAAACATGTTCAGGTGCATTTTGCAGTCCGGAAACATAACAAAGTTGACATTCGCGCTCAACGTCAAGATACAGATGGCGTTTATGAGCTGATTCCTCGACAAACTTTTGACAAAGGACTTCCTACACCCCTCGTTGAGGCCCACGTTCATTGGTTAAATCTGTCTACCTCCGCCATTGAGACACATCTGCCACATCGTGCGTTGTAATCACACGTCGTTGTCCGCTGTAAGGCAAAAGATGATATGTTCAAAGGATACGCAGCGGGCGCTGTAAACAAGCGAAGGCACATATTGCAGACAGAGTACAAAGATAGAAGTGTGTATAAAAAAGAGGCAATTGACACAAGTCAGATCCTAAGTTCGATCGCGTTGAGCGCCGTCCCGGTACCATGTGGCATCAAACAAGTGGACAGAATGAACCACTTCCCGCGAGGGTAAAAGAAGTCCGTTATGTTCCACATACAGAAAACTAGAGTACAGCGTACAAAAACAGAGAGCACAACCAACACAAATCAGATCCCAGTTCCAGACCCAGCGGGGGTACCACGTTGACGCTTCGCACTACGCTCGGGTGTTGGACTCGCCGCGCGCTTCGAGCTACTCCGCAACCCTTTAGAATCCTCCCACAAGTTCTGTGTGCGCTGACGTCGCTCGGCCATGTTTTGATCCTGAACCTTTGTCCCGCCGTAGTGTATGGGTAGTTCGTCATTAGCCTTGTCGGCTTCGGGCCATCCCTTCTCGGCCAAGGACGTTTTCATCGTGGTGACGAACCAGGTAGATGTCTGTAGGCGTTTCATATCCTTGTCATATTGAGAAATCGTGCGCCGCAGGAAATAGAGCTCCTCGTCTAAAGGGTCGAGAGGGACATCGACCTTCTTGCGTTCTTCGGCTGTCGGAGGGCGCTTAGCGTAGAGCGACTTGAAAGGAGAACTCAACTCCGTGAGGAGACCAGACAGCGGGGTTTCCTCTCTAGGCTGAAAATCGGCCGACGGA
The DNA here is from genome assembly GCA_038090075.1 of Xanthoconium purpureum. NCBI lineage: Eukaryota > Fungi > Basidiomycota > Agaricomycetes > Boletales > Boletaceae > Xanthoconium > Xanthoconium purpureum. The sequence goes on along the minus strand of JBBPMA010001042.1, from coordinate 12,340 downwards.
TATTCCCCCAAAAGCAAGATTGAACGTTTTCCACGCCCACCCTTGTCGCTGCTCCCGCACGGCTTGTAGTGTTCGTCAAACGGTCGCATGTCGTAAGAACGATTATGACCATCGTAGGTCCCAATGGCAGGGAGGAAACGCAACGTTATCCATCCTAAGACGTGCAAGAACGACTCGAGGTCATCCATTAGCGTATGCATCTTGCCAGGATGCCGAAGCAGATTAGCAGACATGAATTGCCACGTCCCCTATCGGGTTCAGCATCTGAGCCACTGATCGAGCTGAATGACTTACCGTACGTTCCGGTCGCCTACTGCCACCTTCATCTACCTTCTTTCCCAACTCCCAGTCGATCAGCAGACCCTTCGCAGGTTCCTTGCCCTCTTGGATCACAAGGATATTGCCCGCACTTATGTCGCGGTGTAAGATTCTCGCATATTCGAAGGCGTGTGCGTGAGCTATGCGATCGGCTGTCAGGGCACCGTCTGTACGTAACTCGGCGTACCTTGCAATGCGTGGAAAACGATAAGGACAAGATCTCTCGTGCATTCGAATTTGAATAGCGGTTTCCCCACGACCCAAAGCACCATCCGGTAGTGCTGATACGGGGAGACCATCGGCTGCACGCACAACCATTCCATGGTCGTCTTATCGCTCAGCAAGTCGTAGTTTTCCGTCCTACCATTCTCAATGTCGCCACCAATGACGTCTTGGGGGATGTTAGGCGTGTCATGTTGGTAGAGTATCTGGTAAATTTCGTCTTCGGGCAGTACTTTGACATCCGGCGAAGTCGAGAGGAATCGCCAGGTATCTTTCATATAGATGATTCGTTCTTCTGAACTCGACTTCTTCTTCACCTTGTCTGGACCGGCGGTCTGATTTGCATCGCGTAGGCTGAGAGAACCGGCTTCTTCGCATGAGGGAGCAAGGTCATTCGCGTCCTCATTGGGCATCCAGAGCATGGCCCGGCTGCGAGTACACCGACTAACGAGCGACCGATTGGTCGTCTCTGGTCGTGGACCGTAGGCGTATCCATTATCCAATTTGGGTACCCGATACCTATAAAGTACAAGGCTCTCTGTCGACATCATGCGGAAGCTTGGCTGGTTGGACTGACGGATCGTGACCCCGTTGCTCGGGAGTGAGATGGTTGAACCGCCAAAGGAATTTCGCCATCAATTCTGGGTTTTTGCGGTAGTTGAATGCAGCTGTCACGACCGTCGACGAAGGATCCCATCGCAGGAACCGAGCGTGGTCTCCTTGGACGAAGACGGAAAACGAGAAGTGTCGAAATTGTAGGCTGTGGTGGGCACCCGCATAGTGCGCCAGCTGGCCACGCGTCTCCCTTCCTTCCTCGGTGTTTGGCGTGAACAATCCCTCCTCGATGAAACGTTCCTTGTCGGTCTTGTCACCAGGATCCCTGAAGGGCGCGCCGATGTTGTCTGCCTTGAACTCTATCCAGAGTTCCATTTGCGTGAAATCCGTCCTGTCTGGGGTTGCCACCCCGTCGATCCGATTGTAGACCGACACGTCCGTTTTGAGGTTCACGCCGTTCATCTTGTCTGGCCTCGTGCTTGTGTTTACAGCCTCGAGGTCAGGCATCCATCCTTTGACAGCATCAATCTGGATGACGCTGTCATGAGGCTGGCGTGTCCGAGATGACAGAGTACTCACGAAGTGGTTATAACGCTGACTTTCCACACCGTCGGGGATGTTCTCGAACGGATTTTCGTGCAGGTTGAGTAACCGTTTTGAATCCTTGCCGAGAGGGTGATATTTTTCGAGAAAGTCATCGACGGGCATCGCACCCAACCAGCGACCTTCCATCTCCTTTGCAAGCTGGAGTCGTACTGGCTTGAGGTCTTCTCCAGCGGACGTGAATTGCGAATCCGATCCGTGCTTCTTTGTGACCGGAGTGGATTCACTAATGTGCGCAAGCGGGGTGACGCGTGATGGCTTGGGTGTTGCAGGGGGTTGGGGTTGGGGTTCGGTGGCAGACTCGTCCTGGGGAATATGGGACATGTTAAACAGGCAACGGATGAATGGAGAGATGAAACTAACGGAGAGATTCGACTGGGACGACTACCAGGTATTTATTCTCTAAGACTGTGGAACAGGCTGCGGAGTGAGGATGTCAGTCTCGCACACACTGACGATTGTTGTACTAACCTGGATGTGGACTTTTACTGTGGACCAGCAGGTGGTGGTACAAGTGAACGCGAGCCCATCCGACGTCTCGTCAATGGTCAGGTGACACAAGTGACAACATCGCCAATTAGCCGACCAGTGTGACGCCGCATCTCGTGACTACGCCCCGAACTATCTTTTCAAGTCGTCCTCGAAGACATCAATCCGGACGTTGACCTCGTTGAATCAGACCCACCTCCCCAGGAGCAAAGTCCCCTCGAAAAACACACGTTCACTCCCGACGGATTCCTCGTCGTCAATCCGGATGGTCCACACCCCATCTTTCAACTCATTCGTGACGCCGAGGCAGCTTGGGATGCGAAACTCGCACGCGCGAGCAAAACGCTCGAGGAGGCGGTTGCAGAATACAGACGGCGTTACCGACGCGCCCCACCCCTCGGTTTCGACAAGTGGTGCGTCATTGTGCATTGAACACGTATTGGTTGGTGATGGTAATGTAGGTGGGACTATGTCGTGAAACATCGCGTTCAGCTGCCCGATGAGTATGACGAGATATTCAAGGATATAGAGCCATTTTGGGGAATCGATCCACACGAGTTGGCGCAGACGCAACAGGAGTTGGAGAGCCGGAATGACGTCGTTACCGTCGAAAAGACGGACGCGCATCCTCGACCCGAAGTTGTCAGTTCGACTCTTCCAAAGGACAGACAACGGCAGCTGCAAGGTTCGATAGACAGGATTCTCGCGCTCCTTCGGGACGTAGAACAGGATCTACCGCCGCTGCGCGTCACATTTTCTCCCTTTGACAATCCTAGTATGCTGTCGAATTGGCAGATCAAGTCTATGGCACTGGAGGCGGCCGCCAACGGGACCAGTACGTCTAGCCCATGATGTTCTTGGCGCGTTAGTAACACTCTTACAGCGCTTACGCGCGACGACATACCTCCAGTAACAGAACACGGCTGGATCCAAGCGTGTTCCCCTGACTCGCCTGCTCGTCTCCATCCGCCCACCTACCTACCCTCATCCACACCTCCCATCCCGCCTTCATCTGCAAAGACGTTCATCGCCTCTCATCGGGACACGATGAACCCCTGCCTGCACCCTTCATTGCTCACTTCCCACGGCCAATTCCTCTCGCACAAAACGGGACCTTTCCCGCAACACACCCTCGTACCGCGTTTCTCGCTCTGCTCGACGCTGCTCCATCACGATATCCGTCCACCCGTGCCGTACGGATGGGAATTCCAGTTTGATTCTGAAACAAATGCGGATGGTGACGATGACGATGACGACTCGGGCGGTGCGTTTGAAGGGGACCTGCCCTGGGAACTCAAGGTAAACGATAGGCTGGGCTGGCGGGGACGTACAACAGGGATATATGCGTCCCCGGATTCGTGGTGGGTGAATGCACACCGCGCGCGGCTCGTGACGCTCACGAACGCGCTGGAGGGCAATGCAAGCGTGTTGCGCGTGCCCACGAAGGTGAACGGGAGCGGGCTAGAGGTGAGCCCGGTGGGGGAACCAGAGAGCGTACCGCTCGCCGAAGTCAATCGCGCGTGGATGGATGTGGCTTTCACAGATGGGCCGATTTCGTGTGATAAGGATGGCGGGACTTGTGATGAGATGGCCCAGATGTGGGCATTTCTGGAGGTACAAAAACGAGACGAGGAAGGGATGTACAAGTTTATCCTGGACGTGCGTATCCAGTCTTCGTGTTTCACGGTGTCACTTCACTGAGGTATGTCTAGGTGAACGGAAACGGGTGGTCGGGTCGGTTCAAACGACTCATGACGAGCAACGCGCTCGTCTTCAAAGCGACTATATACCCCGAATGGTGCGCATATACTCTGCTTTTCGGCCTCGGACTGCTCTGACACTCGAGGCAGGTACACCTCGCGCATCGCACCCTGGGTGCACTACGTCCCGATCCAGGTCTCCTACTCAGATTTATACGATGCTGTCTCGTTCTTCCGTGTGCACGATACGCTGGCAAGGCGGATTGCACATGCGGGGCGGGCGTGGAGTCGGCGGTTTTGGAGAAGGGAGGATCTGACGGCGTATTTGTATCGGTGCGTGTTGCGTAGACCGGTGGCAAGGCCGTGCTGACGTGGGGGCAGCTTGTTGTTGGAGTATGCGCGCGTGACGAATTTGGATCGGGCGAGTATGGATTATGTAGGGTGAGCTGGGGGTTTGTGAGAGACGTTCTTCAAGTTGTACGAGAACAACTGGATGTGGTTACTTGTTAGATCATCGAGTGTTGCTGCTACTGAATCCATTCAGGAGTTCTTCCGTGATGCCAAGTCTATGCCAGCATTGCAGTCTGATTCCACTGACTCAGAGGCGCTGAACTCTTCCCATCGAGCCTACCTCGATGCAGTTTCAACAAGGCTCGTGGAATCGATTGCGCTGGAAAGACGTCAACTCTCAGCTCAGTGGAATGAAAACTGGAGGTAGTCTCTGATATCTTTGTTGAAAACGCATAGATATCCTTATGGTTGCTAGGACCATATTCCGGAGGCGTGATAGCTCGACTCTGTGTGAGTTAACCGCTCACCCCCCTCCAAGTCGGTCGGGGTGATGGTGGAAGTATACGGTCCCGAGTTAGCTGTCGAAATTCCCGATGAACCATTTGGCGAATGGGACTTCCGATCAAGATCAACAAGTTCATGCGGGCCATCCTGTCGAGTCCAGATGCATTGCGAAACCCCGCTTTCTCTCCCCCTTGTGGTTCGTTCTCCGCTCGGCCGCGGTACCTACAAAACCTTCATGTTATTCTTCATGTGCGACCTCGCCAACCATGCAATCGATCCCAGCCTCTCTAGCGTTCTGCTTCGTTGAATGTCGGCCGAGATCCCCTGACGTTCCTGTAAACTCAAAATTTCTGTCCCCTCCCGCCGGTGGCTCTCTGATGCGGTGTCGCATACGCCCATCAGTATTTCGCAGATCATCGATAACAGGTGGCGGGAAGTTCAGGCCATCCGAGTTATCCCCACATTGGGGATCCCTCCAAGCTCGATCTCGCCCAAGATGTCCAGTCTCCCCTTCATCACATTCATGATTGCATTTCTTCCTCTCTTGCGAACCGTCCTTGCGATCCCCCACGTACTCTTTCCTCCCCAACTGTCGCCTCCGGGGCACCCTAAACGATTTTTTCCATGCTTCTGAGGACTCTTGGTCTCCTTCAAGAAGGGGTTCCGTGATACGTCATGGTGACATGCACGTTACACTCTATGATCTTGAACAAGCTGTCGAGCAGGATATTGATGATTGAGTGGCCTGCGTCACAGATGTCGGCGAAGCATGTGAACAGCTCAAGCCCTTGGTCGATCGATATCGGTCGCTTGCGCTGGACATATACACTCGCTGGAAGAACAAGGGTGACCCCGGTCACTGTCTCTCCGCTATGTTCTCGACCATCGTCGAACTCTGGGTTGCTCTTGACACGCCCGGAGTCGTCAAGGAGATTCCCATTCTTGTCGACTACTCTCCACAAATCCTCATAGTCCTGCTTTTGTTCAAGTGCGAGGGTCCGAGGGATACGCAGCGGGCGTGCTGTAAGGGGAGTCCGCTGTAAACAAGCGAAGGCACACATTACAGACAGAACAAAAATAGAAGTATGTCCAAGAAAAGAGACGATTGACATAAGTCAGATCCCAGTTCTAGACGCAGCGGGGGTACCCCAAGCTTAAGATCTCTTTTCGCGAATGCAATAGAAGGGCGGGGTTGCTTTTCACCTGGGCCTAGCACCCAGTTTGATCGCGCTGAGCGCCGTCCCGGTGTCATGTGGGATCAAAAACAAGTGGACAGAATGAACCATTTCCCGCGAGAGTAAAAGAAGTCCGACAGGTTTCACATACAGAGAACTAGAGTACAGCGTACAAAAACAGACAGCACAACCAACACAAATCAGATCCCAGTTCCAGACCCAGCAGGGGTACCACGTTGACGCTTCGCACTACGCTCGGGTGTTGGACTCGCCGCGCGCTTCGAGCTACTCCGCAACCCTTTAGAATCCTCCCACAGGTTCTGTGTGCGCTGACGTCGCCCGGCCATGTTTTGATCCTGAACCTTTGTCCCGCCGTAGTGTATGGGTAGTTCGTCATTAGCCTTATCGGCTTCGGGCCATCCCTCCCCGGCCAAGGACATTTTCATCGTGGCAATGAACCAGGTAGATGACTCTAAGCATCCCATGCCCTGCTCATATTGCTCAATGGCCAAAGACAACTTCTGCAGTTCCCGGTTTGAAATCTTGACAGAGACGTCAACCTTCCTGCGTTCTTCGGCTGTCGGAGGGCGCTTAGCGTAGAGAGACTTGAAAGGGGAACTCAACTCCGTGAGGAAACCGCACAACGGGGTTTCTTCTCTGGGCTGAAAATCGGCCGACGGATATTCTCCTGAAAGTATGAGTGTACGCTTCCCACCCCCACCCTTGTCGCTGCTCCCGCACGGCTTGTAGTGTTCGTCAAACGGACCCATGTCGTAAGAATGATCATGACTGTCGTAGGTGTCAATGGCAGGGAGGAAACGCAACGTTATCCATCCTAAGACGTGTAGAAACGACTCGAGGTCATCCATTAGCGTATGCATCTTGTCAGGATGCCGAAGCAGATTAGCAGACATGAATTGCCACGTCCCCTATCGGGTTCAGCATCTGAGCCCCTGATCGAACTGAACGACTTACCGTACGTTCCGGTCGCCTACTGCCACCTTCATCTACCTTCTTACCCAACTCCCAGTCAATCAGCAGACCCTTCGCAGGTTCCTTGCCCTCTTGGATTACAAGGATGTTGCCCGCACTTATGTCGCGATGTAAAATTCTCGCATGTTCGAAGGCGTGTGCGTGAGCTATGCGATCGGCTGTCAGGGCATCGTCTGTACGTAACTCGGCGTACCTTGCAATGCGTGGAAAACGATAAGGACAAGATCTCTCGTGCATTCGAATTTGAATAGCGGTTTCCCCACGATCCAAAGCACCATCCGGTAGTGCTGATACGGGGAGACAGTGGGCTGCACGCACAGCCATTCCATGGTCGTCTTATCGCTCAGCAAGTCGTAGTTTTCCGTCCTGCCATTCTCAATGTCGCCACCAATGACGTCTTGTGGGATGTTAGGCGTGTCATGTTGGTAGAGTATCTGGTAAATTTCGTCTTCGGGCAGTACTTTGACATCCGGCGAGGTCGGGAGGAATCGCCAGGTGTCTTTCATATAGATGATTCGTTCTTCTGAACTCGCCTTCTTCTTCCCCTTGTCTACACCGGCGGTCTGATTCCCGTCGCGTTGGTTGAGAGGACTGGGTTCTTCCCATGAGGGAGTAAGGTCATTCGCGTCCTCGTTGGGAATCCAGAGCATGGCCCGGCTGCGAGTACACCGACTAACGAGCGACCGATTGCTCGTCTCTGGCCGTGGACCGTAGGCGTATCCGTTATTCAATTTGGGTATCTGGTACCTGTAAAGTGGAAGGCTCTCGTTCTCGATCTTCAATTTCTCCCGGACATGCTTGTCGATGTCATGCGGAAGTTTGGCTGGCTGGACCGACGGATCGTGACCCCGCTGCTCTGGAGTGAGATGGTTGAATCGCCAAAAAAATTTCGCCATTAATTCTGGGTTTTTGCGGTAGTTGAGTGCAGCTGTCACGACCGTAGCAGATGGGTCCCATCACAGGAACCGAGCGTGATCTCCTTGGACGGAGACGGAAAACGAGAAGTGTCGAAATTGCACGCTGTGGTGAGCACCCGCATAGTGCGCCAGCTGGCCGCGCGTCTCCCTTCCTTCCTCAGTGTCTGGCGTGAACGATCCCTCCTCGATGAAACGTTCCTTGTCGGTCTTGTCACCAGGATCCCTGAAGGCCGCCCCGTTGTTATTTGCCTTGAACTCTATCCAGAGTTCCATTTGCGAGAAGTCCGTCCTGTCTGGGGTTGCCACGCCGTCGGTCCGATTGTAGACAGACACGTCCGTCTTGAGGTTCACGCCGTTCACCTTGTCTGGCTTCGTGCTTGTGTTTACAGCATCGAGGTCAGGCATCCATTCTTTGACAGCATCGATCTGGATGATGTTGTCATAACACTAACGTATCTGAGATGACAGAGTACTCACGAAGTGGTTATAACGTTGACTTTCCACTCCGTTGGGGATGTTCCCGAACGGATTTTCGTGCAGGTTGAGTAACTGTTTCGAATCCTTGCCGAGAGGGAGATATTTTTCGACAAAGTCATCGACGGGCATCGCGCCCAGCCAGCGACCTTCCATCTCCTTTGCAAGCTGGAGTCGTACTGGCTTGAGGTCTTCTCCAGCGGACATGAACTGCGAATCTGACCCGTGCTTCCTTGTGACCGGAGTGGATTCGCTAGGGTGTCCAAGCTGGGTGACGCGTGATGGCTTGGGTGTGGCAGGAGGTTGGTGTTCGGTGGCAGACTCGTCCTGGTGAGTATGGGACATGTTAAACAAGCAACGGACGAATGAAGAGATGAAACTAACGGAGAGACTCGACTGGGACGACTACCAGGTATTTATTCTCTACGAGTGTAGAACGAGCTGCGGAGTGAAGATGTCAGCCTCGCAAGCACTGACGATTGTTGTACTAACCTGGATGTGGACTTTTACTGTGGACCAGCAGGTGGTGGTACAAGTGAACGCGGGCCCACCCGACGTCGCGTCAACTTGAATGGTCAGGTGACACGACAGCTGCGTATATTTTGCCCCTGTCACGTCGCCAATTAGCCGACAAGTGCAACGCCATCTCACGACCACAAGGCGTTGGTCTGCGTGGGGGTGTGTGGAGTGGTTTGGAAAGAACAACCAGCTCCAACTGAGCCCCAACATCATCGAAATGTCTACTTGTGATGCTGTCCGCTCCACAACTCGAAAATGCCATCGGAAAGTTTGGGATGGCTCAGCATGCGAGTATCGGAGGTACGCAGGTTCGTCGGTCAGACGCCATGCTCCAAGGACTCAGTATATGACGTATGTCTTAGAGATTGAAACTATGGATCCTGTGCTATCAGCTTGTGTGGGAGGGACTATCTGGTTCCCAAAGGCGCAACGGCCCACCCCGGGAATCGTGAGTAGTACCGCAGTGACGGTTATTCGGTTATTACCAGTCAAGTGACCAATGAAATAGACGACCTTCGTCGCCATCAGGAACACTGCTTTCTCTGGTTTTGTCACTCCTCTCACTCACACGAACAAGACTCGGGTATGTATTTCTGTTGGTTGTGCTTGAGCTCACAGCATCTGTTACGTTGGGGAGCTGTTGCTAGCGATTTTCTGAAACACCTATAGGTAAGTACTTATTGAAACAGGAGGTGCCAGTCGACCATTGTTTTTTCTTTCTTTCTTTTGAGACCCAGTTGTTCCGCGTGTGTTGGCGAGGACACGCTTGCGGACGTTTCCCTTCGTCCCCCACCGTCATAGATCCACATCCACTACTTTACAGACACGCCCGAATTCGCCCAACGCCTGCTAGCCCGCTTCCCCAGCCTCTACATTGGCATCACAGGCGTCATCACCTACGCGACAAACATCAACACCGCCGCGCTCGTGCGCCAGACGTTCATGGTACCCTCCAGCATATACGGGTCGCTCCCAGAGGTCACCGGTCAAGGGCAGACTATCGTTCTGCCACAGTGCGATGATACCGTGGGTAGCCGAGTTCACGGCGAGCGCCGCGGGGGGTGGGGCCCGGCAGACGTGATGCAGCGCGCAAACGAGAACGCTCGGGCGGTATATGGTGTATGAATCCGTGAGGGTTGCACGTAGATGCGACACTGTTTTCCCGTGAGCACGATCTTCGTGATGAAGAATGATAATCGATAATGCCCAGACTCGGCTGTGCTATCCCACTTAGCCTTTCGTGAGCAAATTACTTATGGCATGTTATGACTCTGAACCGATGGACGAAACCGTCACAATTGTCCGAGTCCTCGTCGCCACTTGATCTCGAATAGGATGTTCACCTGATCACGACAAAGCAAATGGGTTCGGTCCCTGGTGTGTTGCATGGCCACAGGGCCAGATAGACCGGCACTTGTCTGAAGTTGTCGTCGTGGACAGGTGATACGAGCGAAAGGAAGGAAAGGATAGAACAAGGAAAAAGGGCGAGCGGTCGATCCTCTCCTTATAAGCTCGGTTGGACAGTGTGTGGCATGCTATCGAAGGAGATCCTAGTGTGATACAATGCCGCACGACGGCTTGACCTCATCTGACAACCAAGTCATAATATATTGTATGGTCAAGGAGTATATTACATTTCAATCTGATTAGACGTTCTCGAGTACTTTCAGAGTCCTACGTGGATGAATGGAACCCAATCAACGAAGTTCTCACCACGATCTCGTGCACATTTTATGGCTTCGTGGAGCGCTCGCGCAGCCTCCCGATGATCCGGCTGCTTATCGTCCCGGAACAGCTCTTCGTAGACATCCCTTGCGACATCCGGCGCAAGCCTATCACTGATCGACCACATCGTCCCAATGACTCCACTGTAACCCGCAAACAGCATTCCTGCCGCAACATGAATCGCCTCATCGGAGAGATTCTTGTCACCTGTCGCTGTCTGGCATGCGGAGAGAAAGGCAAGGCCACCATGAGGACGCGACAAGGCGATAATGTCAGATACTTTCAGGCGGCGTTTGTTGGCGAGACAGAGTCCACTCTCTGTCGGACTCGAAGCATCTTGGATGCCATGACATGCAAAATGGACCCAGTCTACCTCCTTCATCAATCCGAGTACTTCCTCGACCGTTCCGACGGAGAATTCCGAGAGGGTAACGCATGTTGAACTCTTGATCACCTCCTTCATGTATTCTAACTCGGTGACCACACCTCGAAGTGGGGGCAGGCCATCCGACGGCGGTTGACGGACAGCAAGCAGGCGAAGTTCACGGTCAACCACTGTGCTGTGATTGGCTGGGCGTGCGAGAATGCCGAGTGAAGGGGTATATGACGAAACGACAAAGTCGAATACTTTGTCCCCAGGTTGTGGACGCACAGTATCATAGAGACCTGCTGCATGAATAGGGAGAAACATAAATGGTCCTGTCGGACACCAAAAAATGCGAGAAAGGTCCCCAGGTGTCTGTTTCATACAAACAAACAAATGAGCTTTAAACTCAAGTAAGATAACATCACGTACTGAGAAACCGAGGCCATCCAGGACAGGTTTGACCACGCATCTCCACAACAGAGATAAGGACGACTTCCAGTTGAGGTGGAATGGCGCAGGTCTCCTCCCATCCCTCGTTTGACGAAGGAAGCCTTGCATGGTATTCTGGAGACCAGAAGATTGCTTCAGACTGAATTGGGGGAGTGGGACATGAATGACATGGTCTACGTTGGGAAGAACGATCAATGCATCGCAGCGGGTTTCTGCAGCATTAAGTATGACCACTGGTCCAGAGTGAGCAGAGGTGCGAAGCTGAGAGAAGTCTTTCTGGAGGAGGAATCGCTCGAAACCTGGCAACTTTCGAATATCCTGGAGCAGCTTATCTCGCTCGATCGCTAGTGCACGGTGCCTGTCAGCCTCTTGTTGCAAAGATCTTGTTGCATCTGGAGTCGGTTCGGAGAAGGCGGACAAAGATTTTTCGTGAGTGGCACTAGCGGACTCTAGTGCGGCAGACAGTTCCCGAAGTCTGTAGGCACGATCAGGATAAGAAAATGACAAGTCTTCGTAGGAGCTGCGAAGTTGGAAAAGATCCCCCCATACGATGGAGCGGGCCTGCTCAAGCCACTCCACCGCAGTTTCCGGAAGACCCGACCCTAAAGCAGCAGCTGCCGCCTCCCTGACCACATCGGCACCTTGGGCGAGTTCAGTGTAACGGGCTGAGAAAGAGAGGCCATTCCATGCAAGTTGAGGAAGGATGTTTAATGAAACAGAATATGCATGAAGAAGAGAAGGATGGTGGATAGCACGAGCACATGCGATCCAGCGCTGTGATGCGCGGAATCGAACCGTAGCAGGACCCAAGAGATCAAAAGCAGCGCGAAAAAACAGTGAAATTGCATGTTCCATGTCGCTCAGATGGTTGAGGCACTGGAAGCGAGTTCGGAAGGAGTTGCCGAGGTTGTAAAGACGGCTGGGCTTGTCAGGGTGACCGTCAGGAGTGAGGTCAACAGCTTCCCTCTGCCTCGAAATCCCGTCCTCCAGGTCGTTGAGCTGCCCGAGGCGCTTGAAACGAGTGAGGAAGGAGTTGCC
>JBBPMA010001041.1:0-14085 GCA_038090075.1 Xanthoconium purpureum | reverse complement strand
AAAAGGCTGGCATCATCAGTTGGTACCGATTTGGTACCAACTTTGCTGACATCAGCAATTTGTGCCATCAATCCCTAAGTCTTGAGACCACATTGTCGCCCACCATGATCAAGCTACTCCCTGATGTTGAACACCGGGGAGTAACTCCCCGATACCCGTGGTTTACTGCGGGCAGCGTCTTCGCTCTCTACTCCCACATGTTGAATACCAGGGAGTCTCACTGGTGGGCCTGTGGTTTATTGCCGCTACCTCAGGACATCCGTCGCTCGCGCACCTTGCCCGTTCAGCTACGGTCATGGGTGCTCACCCACTCCTTTGTACCCGTGGTTTACTGCCTCCCTCGTGTTGAACACCAGGGAGTCTCATCGCAGTGGGCCTATGGTTTACTGCCAGTCGCTCTCTCAACCTCGGTACGTTTGGTTCGGTAGCCCAATCGTACATCCTCTCAACCCTTCGCAGCACGCTTCCCGCGGTGTACTAGTTCTTTCCCTTAACACGTTATGACCGTGGTACATTCATTTCCCTAGCTCGACCGCACATCTGCTCACCCATCGCAGCAGGGCTCCGACATCAAGGGTTATTCTTTCGCTACCCGTGGTTGACCCTTCCCGATATCCAACCCCCTCTCCCGACTCCCAAGTTTTACTGACATGGACTCATTTGCATCAATGCTCTGTTGGTCGTTTTCCAATACCGCTCTACCATCAACCACAATCCACACAAGTATATCTACCCGCATTGTAAAACACATCACCTATTACTGCTACTTGTATCCGCGTACATAGAGGATAGAGTTGACTATCAAATCTCAAGATCGTGTACCATTGAGTCTAGGATGGGTGCGTGACCGAGCGCGAGCGCGGGAAGCCGCAAATTGACTGAGTTTGATGGCAGTGCCGCTTGTGCCAATCCAACTGTTGAGACGAACGCGCCAGGGTGTCAGGGTTTGAGGAAGGTAGAGGTCATCTTGTTCATTTACTTCATCGTCTTTATCTCTGGAGGGATTGTCCTTGTCCCAGGAAAAGCGCTCATGTGAGAAGGACGGATCAAAGAGTGAATAAGGTCCCGCTAGCGCGTGAATATACGAAAGATCCTCTGGTTCGTGTATACACCGCTGGCAGAACATAGGTGGTTGATTGCCATCTTTCTCTGCGTCCTGCATTATCTGATGGCCCGCATATTTAGAGCGTATCCTGTGATGCTTCCTTGAACTCGTCTGGATCGTCGCGCATATTAGGCACATTAATTCGCGAGGAGACACTTCGTGTGGGGATGGAAAGGCCTGTCCCTGCCGTGGCGGATGGAGAGGGATGATTTAGGGGAGTGGACGAGGGGGTGATGGGGGACGTCTGTGATATGTGAGAGTCCAGAAGAGTCGGCATCGGCGTCGGCGTTGTCGATGGACAGTGAAGGTGAAGGGTGTTGTGGGGATCGAGACTTTTGGGTGGGAGGGGGTCGAAGGAGGAGCGAGGTGGAAAAGTCGGCCGTGTCGCCCTCACCCTTAGTGCCATACGAGTGACGGTTCGAGTACAACGAACATGGATGCGAGGATCGGTGCGAGGACCTGGTGCGGGGCAAGATAACGGCTATGCCAAGGCCGTATCGGACAACTCAAACACGCCATATACATACCAGAGACATTGGGAAAGCGCCCCAGATCATCAGCGATTTTGCATAGGCCGAGCAATGTTGGGCGCGCGTGCACCTAGCAGTCACATAGTGGTAGCAACTTTGTGTTGGAGAACAGCCTGCCCGGTATACTTTCCATTACCTTCGCTACAGTACATATATCTTGTGCACTTTAACACGCGAGATATTCATTATATAAACATTTGAATGTAAACCATATCTCTTATTTGTTTTATTTTATTTTATGTTACATTCCGTCTACGACAAAGCGACACCCACCTTGCCTCCTGTCTCAAATCGACACCCACATGAAACCGAAAGCAATTCTCTATTCCAAGAAATGGCCATAATACACTTTATTACTGTGGTCCCGAGACGACCAATAAATACATGCCCTCTTGTCTTAGTCAACGACTACCAGACTAATATTAAAGGCGGAAGGTAAACCTGCAAAAACGAGCGACCACCAAAAAATGTTGCAGCATCAAGTAAAAGTAACAGAACAAGCAATCACGGATGGCGCACGAGTACTATAATGTACCGTTCGCCAGGAGAGCAGCACCCACATTACAGCTGGTGTTTGCCAGGTTTGGTCATGACGGCTATGGCGGGATCAGAGCTCGATATGTGGATGAAACGAAGTCATTGAATGTAAGCGACCTCTTGTTGGTCCCATTTGCGAAAGAGTTGGACAGTAGGTTCGTGCGTCAGATCTGGAACCTCTTTGGAGAAACGAATGGGTCGCTCGCTGTGAGGCAGTGAAGGATCGGACGCACCGATCTCAGTCCTGCACTTCTCCGTCTCCCTCAGTTTGATTTCCTCTACCTTCGCCTCCTTCATACCCTTTGATCTTCCCTTGTGCCGCGCCGCACACTCCAGTTCCAGCTCCTCATCATGTTGGGTCAACCACACGTCCCAGACGATGGCATGCAATTACGCGTGATAAAAGAGCTCATACACGTCCGCTGGTCCAACGTCACCATCTCGGAAACCATCAGCATTGATGGGACGGACCTTGTACGGTGTATTTTTTTGGACCACTTAGCGGTTGCGTCCGCGAATTTTGATTTTCGGAGGTGGGTGCGGGGGGGTTGGGCGGGTTTCGAGAATCTGGGTGGAATACTTTTCCTTTTTTGGGCGACTTGGGTTTGGAGGAGGGTCGAGCCATGGTGATTGGGGTGTCTCAGAGTGCGTGGAGCCAAATAATTTCGTTCCCCGCGCATCACGAGGTGGGTGGGGGACGAGGACGCGTCGTCAGCGTGGCCGTTGTCGGCATCGTGGTTATCGCATTGTCGTTATCGCGTTGTCGGCGTCATCACAAGTCGTTGTGATGTCGTAAGGACGAGGGGAGGAGGAAGGGCGGGCGGGGGTGCGACCTCGTTATGGCGAGGTGGGTGGGGATGAGGGAGAGGGAGATGGGCCATCGACGACAATGCGTCATCAGTGTCGTCGTCATCAGGAGGAGCCTGAGGAGAGGAGAAAGGGTGGACGAGGGCATGTCGTCGTCATCAGGACGAGAGGAGGAAGTGGGCAAGAGTGCGACCTCATGGTTGCGAGGTGGGCAATGACGAGGGAGGGAGAAGGCGCATCATCGGCATCATCGCGTCGTCGTCGTTGCGTGTGGAGGAAAGGTGGGCGAGGTGGGTGAGGACAAGGTGTGGACGAGGAAGGACGAGGAGGGTGAGGGCGAGGGTGAGGGCGAGAGGAACGACGGGTAGAGCCATGGGTATGGACGAGCAAGACAGCCACCCATACCCCCGTGCTGCCTAGGACGTTGAGGTCGAGGTTCTGGTGGTGGGCGTCAGCATCATCAACATTTTTGCCTACTCCAGTAACGTAAACAGGTACCTTTTGGCTGGATGTTCAACGTTCAACCTCTTCGGATGAGAGGCAGATTCGTCATAGCAAAGGGCTGTCGGTCGGGGTTAGCTATGACGATTCTACCCCAACGAGACAAGCAACCTCGGGTCACGTGACTTCAAGAACACGGTCCACGACGAAGATCAAGATCTCTCTGCCCTTGGCGCATCGGTCGTCATCGGTCCCATGACTGAGCCTTTGATGCAGCGGATGTACAGATGAGCCGTCCAGGCAATGTCTGTGGCTGTGGTTCAGTTTATTTCTTTTCTCGTACTTTCTCTATGACTCGCTCTCCATCTGTGCTAGCTTCTGCAGCCCAGTCGGAAGCGGACTGAAGTGTTGAAGTGTTGACCGTCTCTTGTGTTGTGAGGGAGCTAATCACGCACATAGGAAGGAGAGGCAGCCCACATTTTACAACGCAGACGAATACATTCATGATCAAAAAGTGGGTGTCATCCGACTGAATCCTGTGATTGCTGACCGACTCTCATAAGCCCTCTGCTCTGCTGGTGTTGCGCCGGTTCATTTGTTGCTTCCCTTGTGGGCTTTCGTATTTGGGATCGTGTTGGTCCTTGGTGGGTTTCTTTTTGCTCTTTTTCTTGGGAGGCGGCGCATCTGAACTCGCCGCTGCTTGGAACGCGTCGGTGGGAAGATGGGTTTGTGGTTCAGAGCTACTAAAGCCTGTGTCAAAGGTCAGATCGAATGCCAGGGAAAAACAAGTCATTGCGTACGATGGGTGCCCGAATGACAGTGAGGATCAGAATGAGACATTCTAAGTACTCTCAATGAGGCACACACAAAGTTGTAAACAAAAAACTTGAATTTGGGATAGAAAATGCTATTGAACACGAGCAGATAGAAATATTGCCATACAAAAACTATGTGGATGAAACTGCCTTATGTTGCACCAAAGATGTTCTTGCTAATCCAGACTTCAGCAGACCGCTGGTTAGCTTCAACTATTCTTCTGGTCTGCTTGTAAAACTTCAACACATTTCGCCACTCTGCAGCTGTCATGCACACACCGTCCATTTGTACATGTCCGAATGAGTTCCAGGCATTTCTGGTACCATACCTCATCATCCACTGACCAATATCCAACGTCTAAACCAGCCCCTTGCCATGTGGACTGCTTTGGCTACCATGAGACATCAGCTGTTTGTTGGCCCTGAGTAGGGTGACGCTGACCTACACACATTGACACAAGTCAGCGATCAACAAACTAGGAGAAGTGAGAATGAACTGACCGGTCGAGAACTTGTAAACCCCACAAATGACCTGCTCCTCGTCTTCTGTCAACTCATCATCCCAATAGTACTGTTGACCGATCTGGATGGCAGTGCCGCATTGAAGCACCTCCGAAGACGGACCATTTCGAATGAGCAGGTTGATATCATCTCCGAGCGCTTCTCGAGCGAGCCTTCCAATGATACCACCTTTTGTGAGAGCAGCCCTTCCATACCGACGTTGTAGTAGAGCATCCCTTCGGTTGAGATACACGAAGTAATCCGAGGTGTGAAGTTGGTAGTCGAAGGGGAGGAATCCGAGGGCAGCGGTGCGAGCAATTGCAGGGTAAGGAATATCAGGAGAAATGACACGGGTGCTGAAAGGGATGCCTGCAGAAACCAGTTCTGCTGCAATATCAGACGAATGAGGGCCCCACTGCCCACGAATCACGCTCAACACAGCAGCAGGATCTTGTAGGAAGATAGTAAAACGTTGTTCAACATTCAAGCTACGTGGTCGAAGAAGATAGTATTTGCTGATGGCAGTCGACCCATCAAGAGAGTAGTATCGGCCTCTGTGTTCTTCCACTGTGATCGGTCCGCTTGCATATAGTCCAACGAGCGAACAGTCTTGTAGATCCCTGAGGCCGGAAGAAACAGGTTCCCCACGACTCAATTGGTGGAGGAATAAATGGATGGCACTAAGGGCAGGGGTTGAAGATGGTTGAGTGGCGCCACCCTCACACACATTCTTGGCAAGGTGGTTGGTTGCCCGCTCCAGCGAGCCAGTGGGAGGGTTGCTCACAGACTCGACTGGGTAGATATAACCATAGCGTTGGTAGAGGGTTTCATCCAGGGGTAGATGATGGGACAATAGGGGAGCAGGAAATTCGGTATCAACAAAAACTCCAGGTTGGAACGACGATGCAGCAACCGAGAGAACAGCAGCAGGGAGTGAATCAGTGGTAGGCCCACCAAAGTCCTCGTCGTCGAAGTCTTCCAAAGGATCAGGGGTCGCTACACCTTCGGGGTCAAACTCTGTGCAGACGTCCCACTCGTTGTCAAATGCATTGTAGCGTTTTTGTGACTCGGCATAGTCATACATGAGGCGGACACCATCAAGGCGATTATAAGGAATGCGCACACGAAAAGGCCTGCCATCCACCTCTTCCGATTCCCATATGAAGATTCTGGTGCGTCCACGAGCACCTGGAATTGGTTTTTTCGCTGCACGAGCTTCCCGCTCTCTCCTTTCCTCCAGGGTCTCAGTGCGCGTAAGTTTTTCGTGCCGTTCTTCTTGCCTCTGAAAAAAAAATTGCCACGTCTCACCAGGCCGCTGACCGCTTCCATGGTGCACCTTGGGGAATCTGATCATATCCGGCGATTCTGGGTGGGCATCGGAAGGAATGACCGAAGATGATTGGGGTTGGGTAATAGGTGGCAGCCCGCGGGCTTTCCTACAAGCTTCGACAAGATCTTCGTCGCTAGGATAACAATGGGTGTTGACGTAGCGTGCACCTGGGCCATTTGGCAGAGGACAAAATTGTCGTTGGCCATCTGGACTACAAAAGCCCCACCAGATCCACACAGGTACATGTGCCCTCACCAAACGCTCGATTTGATAGATGGAGTGCTCGTTCAATATATTCACGACTGTCCCTAATCTTGGAGAATCGAGTGAGAACTGGCCGATAGGGGAATCCCTAAGCATCTGAACCATGCTAGGCGAGAATCCTTCTTTGAGGAGAATGCGAGTCCAGCCGGTCTCGGGTTCGTCCAAGGGGGGGAAGTAGGCCATAGCCCATGAACACGTAGTGAAGAGGTGCTGGAAGCACTTGAGTGCTTTGCTCGCACAGCCCCGAGCAGCACGCTCTGACACATGCTCCCGAGCATAAGGGACACTTGATGGAAATGGACCCAGCTCAACAGACAAAGGGATGATGCCGATTGCCTTCATAAGGGTCTGTAGCGCGGTGCTGAGGAAACCGTCCAGCTCTGTCCACTGTTTCCTAACATCGTCTCGTATTTTCCACATATGTCTGTCTTGCACAATGGGTATTGTGTTGCGAGTGTAGTTAAGCGACGAGAACAACAGCCCGTGGTGGATGGGGGGACGAAAGAACGGGAGATGGGGATAGCTGGGTTCAAATACGCGGATCTTGTCACCTTGCGTCAAGACGTCTGATTCCTCGGCAGGGCGAGCCAGCTCCTTTGGGGGGGGAGCGTGCATATTAGGTGACACAAGAACCGAGCCCTTGAACACAAAGGTGTACATGATTGAGCTAAACTTGTGTAAGAGCGTGGTCCTGTCGCAGAAGAAATGGATCGGCTTACCAAGAATTGATTGGTGACACGAAAGGGTTGCAGGCAAAATGGAGGAGGAACGTTGGGGGTGGCGCGGACCAGACACGAGGCGTTGAAGGCGGGGGGCACAAGACTGGCAAGCGTGAACAACTTTGATGGGGGGCGACACCAATGAACCGCCAGGAATTGATGAAGCTCACTGGTGTAAACACTGGGGAGCTTGGTAGGAAGCAAGATGGAAGGTCAGAAGGTGAGTGGTGTGGTCAGCAACCACCACCTCGGACATTGCCGGGTGGAACAATACGTCGGACTTGATGTGGGTATTGTGAACACAGGCACAGCCACGGATGACGGCGGATGATGAATGTTGGATGGATTGAGAGTGCCGATGATATACAGGAGCGTAGATCCTGTACCGATGAGCAAGGATGCAGGAAAAGAGTGTCGAGGTAGGGCGGTAATGGTGGGTTGAAAGAGGACAGCAGCGACTAGACTTTCATCGCACAAAATTGAGCTGACATACATAAACTAGTAAGCAGAGTCGACAGCATAAGAGATGAAAATACCAACAAGAAAAATTGAGCAGGTGATTCATCCATATTCACCGCCAGCGAGATGGAGAGGGGACGCTACCACAGTAAACCCACAGGCCCACCACGATGAGACTGCCCGGTGTTCAACACCAAGGAGTGGGGCCAAAAGCAAGGGAGTGGGTGAGCATCCACGACCGTAGCTGAGCGGGCAAAGGTGCGCGAGTGATGGATGTCCTGATATGGACGCTATTGGCAGTAAACCATAGGCCCACCGCGATGAGACTCCCTGGTGTTCAACACGAGGGAGTAGAGAGCGAAGGCGCTACCCGCAGTAAACCGCGGGTAGCGGGGAGGATACTCCATGTTGTTGGAGTGCTGCGAAGGACTGAGCAGATGTCCGATCGGCCTACGGAACCCAATGTACCGAGGTAGAGGCTGAGGCCTAAGCAGTACAGACCCACCGCGATGAAACTCCCTTGTGTTCAACACGAGGGAGTAGGAAGAGAAGACGCTACCCGCAGTAAACCACGGGTAGCAGGCAGACGCGTGTACGCATGGCGAAGACAATGACAACGACGACGAAGTCAAGTTGGTACCGATTTGGTACCAACTTTGCTGACATCAGCAATATGTGCCGAGAGTCTCGCGACTACGGAGTTTCACCAGTGCTCACTCACTCCCTTGTACTACCCGCGGTTTACTGCGGGTGGCGTCTTCTCTCTCTGCTCCCTCGTGTTGAACACCAGGGAGTTTCATCGCGGTGGGCCTGTGGTTTACTGTCACGCAGTACACCATGCCAGGGTGACCGCGAAGTTGCGCGAATGATGTCGCCAAGGTCAGTGCTGGTCTTCTCTTCAGCACACGACACGGACACCTTTTTCGCGCCTTTTATCCAGGACTCCCGCCTCAAAGATAGGCCGTATTTGCCTGCCTGAGTTCTTCATGCCGAAATCGGTTGTTGACGATGCCACGGTCTTAGGCTGGCTCCGTTCTGCGCGGTGCCGCTCGTCCAGTTTCGACACATACATATATGCAGGATACTCTCGCACCCCGTGCTGCGCTCCATCTTTGTCACCAGCCCGCTCGCTCCCCCAGTCATCCCTACCAGCGCACGATCGAGATACCAAAACTTGTCCGCGTGCCTATCATGTGGGAGCACGTTGGTATAGGTGTTGTTGACCCCCGCCGTTCGTGAAGTTGAGGATCTATTATCCTCCATCTACGATATTGCCACAGGCAGGCATCCCCAATTCACGCTCGAACGAGATAGTTACGCCCATATCACGCAACACGTGGCAGTGGTTGGTTTGGGACTCGGCATGTGAAGTCCAGTGCGTCAGCTCTTTTGTTGCTTGTGATGTGGTTGCTGACCGCCGCCGTTCAGAAAGTTGGAAGTTCATCGTACTGTACGACACCATCCTTGACGGACGTCCAGGCAGCAGTCACAAGCGGTGTCCTCATAACAAAAGCAATGGACCAGGTTCCGAGCGATCGCTGAAGGAACTGGTGATGTTCTTGTTGAGTTGGCGGTCAGCAACCTTGACAAATGGATGCCGACGTCGTTTGACAAGGCAGAGTATGCCAGACAAGGGAAGGAACATGTATGTCCACGTTCAACTCAAACGTGTTGGCGTGTCTGACTCTTTCTGTCTGCCAGTTATGCCGTTTCCTTAGCCACAACATAGAGGGTTCATCTCAGAATGTGGCCCATGGTAGTTGGAGCCTGGATTCCGGATATTGAGGATAGGTTTACCGAGTCCGCCCACTCCACCGACCTCGTCAGATAACTTCTGGTCCACAATGTCGGTAGCTACGTGTTCTTCATAATTTGCAATGCGAGATAGCTTGTTGGCAGAGTGTAATAACTTGGGCCCAATGCGCTGATAGTGTCCCTGGCACCAGTTGTACACAAGAAATACATTTGCAGAATGACATAAAGAGTATGTTCTTGGTTCCAGCAGATGGCTGGTGAACTTATCCCGTCTCACTGGATGCACACAAATTGCTGCAATGGGATAACCCCGTATACCCATAGCAAATAAACCCCTCATATACGAGATCGAAGCCAGACATGGATGCGCCCGCTTTCGGCGCACGCATTTCTGGTACCCAGACAAAAGTTCTGCTAGATATGGCTTGACGATTAGCACCTCGCATTGAGCACAAAGACGAACGTAAAACCTGGCAACTTGAGTATCGGATTAGACGACAATACCATACAAAAGCACTACAAAGCGAGGACATTATGTAAGATCAGCACAGCCGAAAAAAACAGAGACACGTACGCACCTTTGTTGTCAGTGTACGGTACTGGACCGGAGCCGCACAGAGATGTTTGTCGTTGTCGATATGATCGATCACCTTGTCTTTTGTCAGAGTCAGATTGACACCTTGAACGGCAGCACGTACCTTTGCGCATACATCCTGGCATCCATGTCTTCTGGAGGATTTGCATCGTTTCCCGCACAAATGCTGATTGGCGGCACGTCTACCGAAAGAACCTGAGCCGCTGCGCACTCAATTCAAGTAACGAGCACGTACAATGCTTCCCGGCTTGTCCCGCGCTATTGCAACGTATCCAGTACAAGATGTTGCCGCACAAGACCAAATCTCACGCACCTCATCGTACATGCCTGGTGCTCCTCCGGCTCCAGCGCCAAACAGAAATCACACTGATGTCTTCCACACGCCATCCCACACAGCTGAACGTTGCCCCTCAAATCAATGATCGAACCTTCAAAGTGACGTTTCAACTCGTCGATACTCGCGTGGCTCCCACCGCCTCCAGCGGCCGCTTGGAACCGCGATAGGTTTTGGTCTAGCCATTCGCGCACGTGAGCGATCCGCAAGGACACGATATTATCCAGGTGTTGAGTCAGACCCGCAACCCATTCGTCTTCGGTGGTGTATTGGCGTGACGCATGGCCGTCCCAGGCCATCCGAAGAACCGATAGCGTGCGTTCGCGAGACGCGGACTGATCGCCACCGCCAATGAAGAGTTGGTGTGGCGTGTCTGGCAGGTCGACTGGCATGTCTGTATCCAAATTCTACACCGACAGAGTCAGTATCGTAACCAACGCAGAGTACGCAATGAGTAGGTTTACCTTGAGAGGTTCGTGTTCAGGGTCAATCCCTGCATATCCAAAGGCAAGCGCATTAGCGAGGAGCGTCAAGATCAGCTGCGCACAGTGGGACGCCATGGTTTCTAGATGCAGAGCTCATTACATGGACCAACCAAGTAATATGGACATGTACTTACGGGACATAGCATCCCAGTCGTTAGCCTTGAGCATTCGCCAGTGAGCAAGACGCAACAACCGTTTGATCCAAAAAACTACCCTTACCTTCAACTTGGCCATCAATGTCTTCATCAAATGCAAAAACAAAAAATCTCCTGCTGATCGATGCGTGACCGCCTGCTTATCCAACTCCCACTTCACAGCAGGGAACAACTTGTAGAATTCCTTCCACTCGATGGCTGGCCTGTTCGAGGGGTCAGCGAGTCATGAATGCCGTGCATCACTTGAGATCCCTGCTCTTACCATGGGATGATGCTCAGCTTCCCTGCATGAAGCCGAGAAATGAAGTTTGCTTCTTGCTCGTCTCGAACGATCCGTTGGAATTTGAGGGAGAACCTAGCAATAAATGTCTCCCCCGATAAATGCTGCACCTACTCACCAAGTTGGAGATGGCTGTGTTGAATAGAACGAGCAACGTGTCCTCTTGAGCGGACCTTTCAACACTATACACCTAGGAAAGAAAGAATGTAAAATTGGTAAGCTGAGAGAGATGAGACATTACTGACCTTCAAATAGAGGGCGACGATCAACGCGTCCCTAGTAGGCGTCACTGACATCCAGACACCCTCTGTCGTCCGCATCGCCGAGCCAGCAAACGACATGCCAACGAGATGATTGAGCGCAAAGCTCTTCCCAAGCGACTGTTCTCCCATCGAGGACATCACCTTGACGGCTGTCATCATATCAGCAAGCGATCTACGTAACAACGAACGCAGCAACGAACCTTGGGCACCATATATGACTGAAACAACGACTCGTACCACCCAAACGATAAACTGTCCACGATGGGGTTCACATCCGCGCCAAACAACGACCGCTCCAGATCGGGCGAATACACCCCATCTTTGAGCGGTATGGACCGATTGTCCTTTGCTAGCGCAAGATGGATTGGAATCAAGCACAAAAACTCAACCAGCTATTCGCCTGCACGGTAGGCCGAGACGTTCCATGGACAAGCACCGCCCCGGCCACTACACAGCTCTGCGGCAAAGGCGGCAAACGATGTCACCAAGACCTGAATCGACTTGAGAATATCCCCCGTGGACTTCTTGGTCGCCCTCTCAAACGAGAGAATCATGTCTGTAAAATGCGGCGCGTATCAAATTGAGCGCCACCTCCGTACTTATCCACGAGCCACTCGAGGTATCGAGCGTCCAACGAGCTCAGCGGTGCAAGCTCGAACGACACGATGTCTTTGGGCGTCATGTAGATCACCTCCGCGTCCAGCTGTGGCCCAGACGAAGCAGTATCGACGAGCGTCGTGGGGGGCGGCGAAATCAAGCTGGCTAAGCGCAAGAGCTGGAAACATTTGTTGGCATGGAGGGCCTGCAGTGGTGCGAGCGCCGTCAGGAGCTGTCGATCTCGCCACTGTTCCAGGGGGTGGTCCATGTCCCCGCCCGATTGGGGCCCGCTCAGCCTTGGCGTCGAAATTGACGTGAACGCAGAACTAGAAGAGGCTTGGCGTCGCTGAATGACACTGGAAGACGAGGAGGCTCCGTTTGCATGACCGCTTGCCAAAGACATTCCCCCTGATTTCCGCATGCCCTTAACGTTCGGACTGTTTGAGCTGGGTCGCCCTTCGATCCCCATTCCGAGGTTTCTTATATAGGTTCCACCCAAACTCAGGTCGTCGTCTCCGTCCAGCCGAATCTTTACCCAGTCTGCAATTGAACCATTTCCAGTGGAGTAAGACGCCGACAAAATGTCTCGCCAAGATCCAATCCAGAGGCCAGCAAAGACGAGGCAAACATCTTCATAGAGTTGCCAGGCATCCCTCCACGGAGATCTTTGGGATCAAGCTCAGAGGAGAGCTGGCAACATTCATACAAGCAGTCGCTTCCTTCAAGTCGTAGGATGCAATCCAATCCGTTCCACTGACGGACAGTTAATAGGATGAGCAAAGGGGTGGTAATGACCAACGTACCAATTTTACATCGCTCCAGGTGAACTGTACAAGGGAAAGCCGGGGGGTAAGACCTTTGGTAGTCGTTTGTTGAATTAGCTTTGATAAATACAACTTCGGCCTCGATGCTCGTGAGGGCGTGGAGGTCATCAAGTCAATCACGAGGTCATAGTATGACGGTTTCTCCAGGAAGATTGCGTGCGATCCATCTGCGACTCGTACTTCCTCCGTGGTGGATCTTGTCCAGATCACTGAGAGTAACCATGCCGAGGACCTTGATACCTTCTTCGATTTACCCTTGAGTCGTGTGCGGGTGCATGGTCCGGGCCCTTCAGTCCCTTCTGAGGTGAGCAGCGATGGGTCTATCTGGGCTCTAAAGCAGATGTCGGCAGCCACCTGACAGAGGATGCATGGAGCCTCTACAGGCGGCAATGTATGAATTGAAATACGTCGTTATCCAAGCACATGTTTGTACATAGTGAGCACAGATGGGCCAAGTATGCGCAGCAAGTGTGGGAGGCGGAGAGTTGGATTAGATGGGGGGTACTCGATGATGGGCTGGATGCATGGCAAGCACGCTCAGAAAGCCAAAACAGTACCTGAGAACGTACAGACTCACGTTATTTAGCTTATGGCTCCATGCCATTCAGCAGTTCCGCCGAGATGCGCCCTCCGAACGCTCCGTTCCTCGAAGAAGACTTGCGCAGGCTCCCAATCAGATTCTATGGGCTCAAGAACGCCTCGGCTTTCCAAGGACAATTAAATAGTATCAACGAGTGTCTTAAGGGCATCCACATGTCTCCAGGGTCTTGGTTTAGCTGAATTTACGACGTTGCTGGCGGCGAAAGAGACAGACGCCCTGGCGACCATCTGTGGCTATACACACGCTTATGTAACGGGTCTCGTGGAGACAAAGTTGGTTCGTCCTCAGACCCACTCTCTACAAACCGGGAGACAACCTCAACCCCGTATCGGTTGCATCAGCCAACCCTCCCATCCCAGCTCGTCCAGGTAGCTTTATGTCATCTCGGTTATATCGATACTGATCCAGCGTATAGCTCGGGACAGTTCGCGACTCTCTCCTTGCTCACGTCTTCAAACGCAGGACCGCCCCGGTTCCCGATCCCTCAGGATGACGACGACGACGAGGGCCTGCAGCGTGAGGGCGAGAGTTGGTTTGCGGGCGGCGAGAGGAGGTGCGCATCTATCCCCTCACACTGATGCCGACATCGACCTCGTTTTCAGCGGTATCTCGGTGCAGAACCCGAATGCGCGCGCAAACACACCTGGTGGAAGGATGGTGCAGGATATTTTGAGGCGGGCCACCAAAC
>JBBPMA010001038.1:0-14101 GCA_038090075.1 Xanthoconium purpureum | reverse complement strand
AGGAGCAGTCCTCATGCAAAAAGACTCCAATGGCCCTACTATGAAGTTGAACTCAAAGACAGCATGAGATTTCAAGTCTTGAGTCTCAATGGGCATGAATGCTCAGACTACTGTGAGATACTTATTCGGGCCATGCAAAAAGCTCAGTGCATGACACCACCAACTGACTATGCTACAGTACTTGCCATGGTAAAATCCAACCAAAGGCCCATCACTACCTATGGACAGTGTTGTCTCGCTCAATGGCAGCTGCAAGTTGGCAAATGACTCCAAATGGAAGTCAAACAATCCAGGGAGGCCACCAGCTGTTATGCAAGTTGACAGACTTGCATTGAGGTTAAGGGTTTACTTACTCTGAGGGAGGTACTCACGAAGAGACACAACATCCTCAAAGAAGTCTCAGTGGAGATGAGCAAGAAAGTAGTGGACTAAGTCACAACCAGACAAGTTGTGAGGCACAAGACTGACACTGTATTTGTATAGAACAAGAATGAGGAAAGAGATACAGGCTGAGTGGTATATAAGTACTATGGATTACATAAGTAGAATGCCATAGAACTGAGTGGAACAAAGGGAACACATGACTACTGTGAGAGAAGTAGTCAGAGGAGTAGACAGTCCTGTTAGAGAGATACAAGATCAAAGAGAGAGAAGGATCAGAGAAGTAGAGATATCAAAGGTAAGTAAATAGTCAGCCTCTTCCTCACGATAAGGAAAGAGGTCAAAGTAGACCCGGTGAAAAGCTGCTTCTTTGTCCCGGGGGATAGGGGGATCCAAGATGGCCAGCAGCAAGGGTAGAAGGGTACAAAATGTTCGACCCTAGGGATCCAACAGGAGAGGATAGAGAGGAGGAGAATGCTTAGGTGTGATAGGCCCTCTAGAACGGTGGGTAGAAGAGTCTGGGTGATTCTGGGATGCGGCGGAAACGGATGCGGATGGATGTGGACGGAATACGGGCGGTCCAAACACTTCCCTCGACGGTGAGGACAGTGAGGACACGGCGGAAGGTCATTAGAGCAGTAGGAAGACGGAGGGAACGGCGGCGGCAACTTAGGATCATGCGTGATAGACTGGGACTGAACCAAGGTATCCATTACAAGCGTGGGATACATTCTTTTATAGTCTGGGCACACCCAAGACTGACGAGACGGAAGAAACGGAAGAGGCAAGTCCATGGGTAGGTAAGACAGGATGTAGTAAGGGAGTGGAATGGTTGTACTAGACAGTCCTACATGACATAGAAGGATAAAGAGAGACTTACCAACGAATCCGGGATGAGGAGGACAGGGATCTGGGACAGGACGAAGCTTCTGGGTGAATCCAGACAATGGATTGGAGCTTCCGGGTGAGTGGACGCTCAGCAAGGATGGCGGATTGGTGCGGGTGCTCTGCAAAGAGTAACGGAAGGGATAGGAGCGGTGGACTGACGTAGGATAGTCGTCTGCAAGGCTAGGGAGACATGGGGCTCTACACCGGCATACAATGCAAATGAGAAAGAAGGTATGACAGAGAAAAAGTATCATAACATTACCCCCTTCGTATACTCAAGCTCCAGGCTCAAGATACCTAAACCTCCTACTCATTGTCCACCAGGGCATTGAGGTCATCGTCATCCGAGTAAGATCCTCCATAAGTGCCACAAGATTCTGGTTGGGTAAGTGGATTGATTGGGCAGTTATCAACCACATGCCCCGGGGTGTTACATCTTCCACAGATCCAAAGATTGCAGACATTGTTGGAATGTCCCCATTGAAGACAAAGGTTATATTGGGTCTCCAAACAATGATGTGCCGCATGACCTGAAGCTAACTCTCTGCAGGAGGAACAGGTGTATAAGGGGCAGGAGAGCCCAAAGTGACCAAGATCTGAACAAATGTAGCATCAGGTGTTGGGAGAGGCGGGGCAGGATGATTGGACCAAGACTCGGGAGAGGGAGGAAGTGATCCATTGTCCATTGGTGACCTGGATGCGGATGACATCATTGTCTGTTGGAGGTGTAAGGGACACAGGTTGTGAGGAGATCTAAAGAGCTAGTGGAATGGGGGATGTTACGATTATTTTAGGCACATTTTGTAATTCAGTTAGGGTTAAGCCTGGGTTAAGGGGTGATTTTGAAGGCATATATTCCGCATTTCATGAAAGTACAGAAATGCGGGTGAACTTAGTTTGTATAATAAATATATTGACCATGACATGTTTGAATAAATAATTGAAGTGTGGATTAATGTATGTAATTAATCACAGTATAATGAAGTTGGTTATCCCAAAACACATTTCTACATTTTGAAGAAACCAAGAAATGCGGGTAATAAATAAAGTGGGTGGAATACATAATATTTGACATTAAAATGCTCTATTCCACACTTCAAAATATATATATAATGTGGAAGATAAAGTATCAAATTGAAATATCAATATGTATTATAAATATACAATATTATACAATATTAGATACCTAAATCTTACATTTCCGCATTGTAAGGAAATTGTAAAATATGGCAATATAGTTTTATAGTGGAGTGCATTTATTGTGCTAACCTTATCATTCCCATCCCCATTGCAAATACAACCATCAATTACTTTTAAAAATAATATACTTTATATATTTAACCACAAGTGTACATATACAGTTAATTATATGCTCAGATAAGGGAGGGTGGAGGCCAGAAAGGACAGGGCATGGGCAAGGGATTGACAATGTCACATTGCAGATGACAGGCAGAGTAGAGGGTGTGTTGAACAACCATAATGATGAGTACCATGGGATGTTGTCAGCATCACAAAGGTAGGAACCAATGTGAAAGGAAAGAAGGCGGACGAGTTAGCATGGAAGTGGTAAAAATTTCACATGACGTGTACTGTTATGATTCACTATATGTAATGTGGCAGTCTATTAATGATATGTAATGTGGCAGATTATTAACGATATGTAATGTGGCAGATTATTAACGATATGTAATGTGGCAGATTATTAACGATTTGATCTAAAGTATGATCGAAGTAATACACCACAGTGTGATACAGGAATAAATTACAATCAAGCTTCCATATCCCGCATTTCACAGAATTTGTGAAATGCGGAACATGGTGACAGACGTGAAATACATACATACTGTCCATGATTCAATACGCACCTGAACAGAATAACAAAACACTTGATTTTCCGCATTTCAGAGAATCCCCGAAATGCGGAAAATGATATGTTTCATGCACACAAGAGTTGCCACTGTGGATGACACACTGTTTTCCGCATTCCAGAGAATCTCTGGAATGCGGAAAACAGTGTGTTGTACACAATCGCGACTACACATGACGTCATAGAAACCTGGAATGGAAGGAGCGGGGATTGAAAACCACTTCACGAGGGTCCTGTCACTGATGAAATGCCAGCTCGACAAACACAATGGAGCCGAGACCGCAAAGGCAGTGTATGGGGCAGTGGGCATATGGGCGACCCGCTTCAGATAAGTACCACAAACTGATGGGACACACACCAACACACTCACGCCCTCGACAGAAACGAAGAAAACCAAATCTATTCAAACAACTAGCTACGATACGATGGCAAAGAAAAAAGGATCAAGCAGCAATGCAGCAGGGACCAAGGGTGCGGGCGGGGCAAGGAAGGTGCGTGCCATGAAGCTAGCTGATATACCAGCTCACTAATGGAGTGATGGTGCTGGTACAGAAAGCTGTGAAGAACGTGAAGGTGAGTACAATGAGCTGATACGAGTCGGAACACTGACCAAGGCATTGAACAGAACACGAAAGTCGGAGACACGTTGATGTTGGACCAACGACCCAGCGGAGATGGACGACTTGAAGCATCTGTCGAAGCCAAAATGACCATGGACGACCGTGCCCAGAAGGCCATCTTCGGATACACACGATTGGACTTGATCGTCAATGAGGCCGAACTGCGTTTCGGAACATGGAACCCGCGGCCGCTCAAACAAGACCAAGTCAGTCGATTGGTCCAATCCTTCCTGACGAAGGGAGCAGACCGGTTCTCATATGCCAAGGCGATCCCACTCGTTATCTTGAAGACAGACGTCAAGGACGGCACTTACACGAAGACATACGAGCCTCAGGCTGGGTCAGATCCAAAGCAACAACTGCCGTTGCTGGAGGTGGCCGACGCTGAGAAAGGAAAACGAAAACTGATTGCGGCCGGCGGACAACATCGATTGAAGGCGGTGATCCAGTGGACGAAGACGTTGATGAAGCAATTCGAGGACCTCATGAAGGAGAGGCAGGCGTTGGAGGAACAGGACAGCGAGATGGTTTCAGGAGAGGAGATTCAACATGAGAACAAAACAAGGAAACCCAAGCGGGACGGCATTCGGGAGACGCTCGCGCTCGGTGGACAGTGGTTCGTCGTACTCTATGATGCAGGTAAGAATTTTGTTTGAATGATCGTGACCCGGATGGCCCGGTACACAATGCATTTCATGCAGAAATATAACGTTGTCCGAGTGTCGTCAGTGATGTAGACCGCGAGCTGACACCCTGTCATTAGAACTCGTGACGATCGACCTGGGACTTCACCTATCAGAGAACCAAAGCGAACACGTATATCGCCAGACCCCGGAAGAGGGTCTCATTCACACGTTCCGGAAGATGAAAGCCAAGAACGAAACTCACCTTGACGTTGATCTCATGGACGGCGTGACGGGACCACCGCGAATGTGTGCAGACCTACTGTCCCAAGACTACGTTTGGGATTTCATGGAGCGCGTAGAGCCGATGGGGATACACATGATCGATGGAGACCGGGACATGAAGTTGAACCGGATCCACCATGTGTTGCTCGGCACGTCAGGCGGGGTAAGTCATCATCATCACTTGTCGTTGTCAGCTCTACTGACGAGAATATCCACACTCGCCCAGGTTCTCGCATTTATGGTCGGCCAGATGGAAGACCAAGTCCTTTAATGTTTCAATGACGTACCTGTGGACGAGGACGAAGTCGACGCACTGATTGAGAGGGCTATGCAGCACGAAGGAGATGATTGGAAAAAAGCCTATGGGGAATTGAAGACCGTTTACGTCTCGATGCAGACGTCACAGGCAAAGTCTCCGAAGAGGGGTTCGAGAGGGGCTGGATATGCGATCCGCGAGTGTATGGACGCTGCGTTCGTGCAGCACCTGGGTCCGACCACACCAGTCGAACATCTATTCGGCGATCAGACCTCGCACAGATGGCAATGCGCAGTCCTGGACTACTATCACCAACTTATTGAAGACTTGCCGAAGGTAATCAACTCGATCCCCCAGACGGAAGCACCAATCGATGACGACGAGAGCGAGGCACTAGCATCGTTGAAATGGTGCGTCGCGAAGGTCAAGGTCCTCCGATGTGTGATAAAGATCAGCGACGTTGAGAAGTCAAAGATCGCGGTTCCTTTCCTGTCACGCAGCGTTTACTCTCACATGGTTAAGATGTTGGACGTGATCGACGATGCTCTCAAAGAGGTATGTGTTCCTTCGTCAAAACCACTATCTCCATCGTGCACAGACGACGTGCATTTTCTGCATTTCGAGGAATGCGGAAAATGCGGAAAATAGGACGATTCTACTGCACTCATATTCCGCATTTCAAAGAAACCTTGAAATGCGTGGAATCTTATCTGCGCAATACATCACATACTCATACTTGTTTTCTTTACAGTTCTGCTGCTGGTGGGAACCGTTTGTTGAAATGGCCCCCGTCTTCGGCAAATATTGGAAGCCCGGATCACCTTCTGCAGCTGCAGTAAGAGCCATTCGTGGTCACAGCGACATCGCTGAGAACCGTCGTCCACATGCTGTGTGCACAGTACGTTCCTTCATTCTAGCATGGTCCCCCTGATCGCTCAAGCTCAGCGTACACGCAGATTATTTTCCTCGTCTGGAACGACTACGCGTCGTTTGTGCACATGCAGATCCAACTAAAGGACATCTGCGTCCCACCTCGAAATACGGTACAGAAGAAGCTCCTCTCCGTCTTTGGAGTCACCGTCGACGGCCAACAGACCAAAGACCAACGGGTGGCACGTCAAGCAACTGTTGGCATCGCTGCAGACAAGAGGCACGATACATCGACATCGACTACGACAGCTACGACTATGACAAAGGGGAAATCTAAGATGAAACATGCTCTCAAGACGAAACAAGGCAGCAGGTAAAAAGAAAGCACCGGCTGCTAGCGAGGATGACGAGGATGACGCTGAGGACGAGGACGAGGACGAAGACGACAATGACGAGGATGAGGATGAGGACGAGCAAAGTGCGTACATCGAAAGCGACGATGAAGACGAGGAGGTGGACGATGATGACAAGAGGGAAGTCCGTGCTCGTATTCGTGAGGCAAAGCTGCTGGAAAAGCACCGAGCCGCTGTCGCCAAGCATGACGAATTCACAGAGACTCACCACATCATCATGGGAAAGAGGCCGGACGGGGCCAGTACGAAGAAGGTTTCTGCTCCTCTGTTGAAGTTCAACCGTCCACCAAACTTCCTGCGCTCGTGGAAAAAGGTCTCCCTTCTGCCAAACGACTGTGTCCGCGTTGCGATGCGAGGACTTGCGCTGGTTGACTGGACGACGTGGGAATGGAAGTCCGCTCCACCGAACTCGTTCTCACGCATCATGCGCACGTTCGCAGCGGCCGCAATCGCAGAGTCAGCCGCAGTCGTCTCGTACAGACACGAGCTGCTCCTTTGCCACGATGACGGTGGCGCAGTGACATTGCGACTCCATGCCCAGAATGCTCTGGCCAATTTCTTGGCGCCAAGGGACAAGGGACAGACGACCAAGTTGCAGCAGACGACCCTGAAAGACGTCACTGGATCAGCATCCAAGGGCTGCAAAAAAGGCCAAGGTTCAATACTCACCAAGGGCACGCTCCCACCTCAGGGTTGCATCACATGGGCCGATGGGATATACCTGACCACTCCAAGAACTGAGGTGGCAGAGCACGTCATTGAAGACGAGCTCCCCCGCATCCAGCGAGAACGTGCGCTGGGAGCACAACAGCGCGAAGTGCAAAGGGCGATTGACAGCATTCAAAACTTGCGCGTCGCATGGTATGATCCCACGAGCAGCGCCAACGCACGGGAGAAGCCTGCTCTCGATGAGAAGGTTGAATCTGCTCTCCATGACCTGGTCGAAGTGAGTTCCATTTCGTTTCGATGATCACTTTCCAATCGTTCACATGCACTGCAGGCGTTGAACGTGAATGCATACCGTCAGCGCGTCATGACGACACGCACGCTCGAGTTCGATGCCAAGGAGGCAATGGCACCACGCGAGCACCTTCATGTCACCATAAGGTCCAACAGGACCATTCACAACCCCGTAGATGACAGGTTCGTGATGGGAGCACCCAAGATGCTCCATCAACACGACATCCCTACGAAAATCGGGTCGATCGAGCATCTGGATGAGCTCGCAACACGATACAGCAGCTGGCTGGAGGCTCATTTGAAGATAGCAGACTTACCCAGCGAGCCTTTCAAGTTCGTCAAGCAGGAGCCCATTGATAATGAGGAGAACGGCGAAGGGCGTGGGGATGATAATCATGAGGGCGATGGGGAAGGGGACGAGGATGTGGACGAGGATGTGGACGGGGACGGGGACGTTGATGCCAATGCTGATGCCGACGGTGATGGCGACAGTGATGGTGATGGCAATGGCAATGGGGACGAGGATGGCGACAGGGACGAACCAGACGCTGATGGCGACGTAGATGTTGAGGGAGCCGTGGACGAAGCTCCTCCCTCTGATGTGAAAGGCGAGAATCAAGGGGGATCCCCACAACTGGTGTGTTCTTGTTCATATCACTCTCACGAATGCTCACTCGGCCTGCATGCCACGACGATTCCATGTACAGGTATTCAACCCTGAAGACTACGTTTTCGACATGGCCATGTACGACGACCTTATCGTGGACGAAAACGGGGAGTTCGCCTCAGGCTTGGACGTGCCACCACCGTCAAACCAACTCGCTGCATGTGAGTTCTTCCCCTCACACCAGAGTCTCTGACGTTTCCGCATTTCCGGGATTTCTGGAAATGCGGAAATCTTATTAGATTGCATTTCACGCATTTCACTCTTTTACGGAAATGCGGGTGGACGTGTTTAAAACTCGCAAGAGTTCTGGATGCGTGGTTTCTCATCCATCATATGTGTTCGTCGTCGTACTCATTTGTCGTTCGCCCACACACAGCTCCTGTCGCCACTATGATGGACGCGTCAGTGAAGCCATCCATCACCCTTTGTCCCGATACAAGTCCCATCGTCAACGAAGTGAAGGAAGTTTATCGCTCAGGCTTCAATTCACCGCCAAACGACAATGTGCAAAACCCCTTCAGAGACTATACAACGCTCGAGGACGACCCTCTCGATGGAATGGCGGACCTCGTCCCAACCCAGATCATCGTCGACTCCCCGCCACGCATCCGAGGTCTCAACCAATCCAGAAAGCGTGCGTTGACGTCGTCATCCACCAGCTCCAAGGACGGCAAACCCACAGAACAGAACCTCGCCGTGCCGCAGGCAATCACACAAAAGTCGTCCAGTGAGTACACACCACACCTTTCCTTCGCGCATTACCTGACGACAACGATGTCCTCCCACCCCATCTAATCATCTTCGTGTTCACATCCCACTCTGGATCACCAAACCTGCGTTGCGTACGTCCACACAACACCACAGAACATGTCATCAAACGCAAGAAGGCCTCTGATGCCCCAGTCCCTCTCATTCAGTCCTCGTCCACCATGTCACACACACACCTCGACGCCCCTCAGCCTGGTCCCTCTTCCAAGGCCCTCGATGAGTCCGCCTATCTCGCTTGATCGATCATCCTGCGTATCCGTCACTCGCTTCGTCCATATCTATTGTGGCATCCGCATAATCCATGCACATCTCCGTCTCGCCTTTCATCTCGTTCCTTCGCTCGCTGCTCGCTCAGGTTCGTCGTCTCTGACATCCCTGACAGTTTCCATCCGTTTCGGCAACCTGCTCACGCTTCATCGCCATTTCACCTTTGTTTGTCGTGTCCTGCCTCCCTTTTGTTTACGCTTACAATACTGCCTTATCCTCTGTGTGTGCCTGTGATACGCTGGTCGTCTGTTTTCAATCACAATCCCATTGTTGTTCATATCCATATCCAATGAATGACAAATGTGCCACCGTGTGACTACGTCGTGCCGACCGTTCGTCCATCCCACCACTCGAGACCACACGTGCTGTCAAGCTACTTCATCCCTCTCACTTCTCCGCTGCGTTCATGTGCCCACACTCTCGATGCTGCCAAGCACCCATCCCAGTCCCCGACTCCAACCGATCTTGCGTTTCCCATCTATCTAGACGACTCGGAGCCTTCAACTTCAGGCGTGACATTCAGTTCAAATCCATGATGTCGCGACCGTTTGCATCTCCGACTCGCCTATCCTTGCCGCTTCGGCTCTCACTCCATTCAACTGCTCCCTGATCTCGGTAGGTCCATGAGTGCAACACGCTCTCATTGTATTGACCTCTCAATCCAGTGCTTCCGAATCAAGGGCCATCTCTTACCCTATCACGTACAAGCGCTATGGTCCCGCTTGCCATCCCTGCTCCTCTCTCGCTGACACACCAACTTCGGAGTGTGCACCCGTTCCATCCCTCTCTGCAACGGTAGCCACTCGCCACAACCATGTCTGACATCGAACTCATCAGCGACGACGACGTTCATCTTTGGCAAGTGATTTCGTTTCTTTCGTCCCCGCTTCTCTCGGCCCGTGCTCATGTCCACACCGTTTCACAGCGATCGTGATCATGATATCACAGACATCGACGATGGTGCCCACGATGTTCCATACAATGCCACCGACGTTCCTCTCCATCTCTCTGCCGATGATGCGCCCCTCCAGCGGGAGATAGAAGCTGCTGTCTATGACCACGACGTGGACGTCAACAGAGCTGACCAAGTCGCCCTCTTCCACGACTCCCCAATCAAGAGCACGTCCTTCTCCTTCCTCAGACGCCTCTGGAAACGATCCGATGTCAACGCTGCCCTTCGCACCTTGTCCGCTCGCCATCACATGGAGATTGACCCGCATTTCACCGTCGACGCCTTGCGCCAGGATGTCCTCCCAACCGTCGGCCCACACTTCCTCGACTTCATCATGTACCTCGGAGACCGTCGTGGCCTCGATGCCACCCTCCCAAACGACGTCGACCATACCTGGCGCTGCAAGCTCAACTTTTCTGGAATCCGCCGTCTCTGGCCAGATAGCAAGGCTGCACGCCTTCCTTTCAACGTTCGGGGCCGCATGATGTATGTTGGCACCCGCAGGGAAGAGGAGGTCTGGATCTCCATGGTCCCGAACGAGTGGCTCATTCCTGATCATCCGCTCAATGCCATGGGCGTCTGGCCATGCCTCTCTGAGCCCACGAGCGCCATGTCGTCAAAGCATGCCCTCATGCTTGTCATGTTCTTCGCCCACGTGTTCGATGACATGCGTCTGAACGACTTTACATGCAGGGAAGTTTATCCAGAGCATCTCTCACGACGGACTGTCAATGATGCGACTGACATATTGTGAGTTGTTCGATCCCGTGTCATCGTGTTTTCCGCTTTTCGCAGACTTCCTGAAATGCGCGAATCTGCGTCCGTCCGTCCCTTTTCCTCGCTGACCACTTTCCTTCCTCAGCTACAGGCCTGGCGAGGCCTCCAGAGATGTCCACCTTCGCATCAATGATCTCCAGACCCTCCACGAACGTTTCTGCGATGACTGGCCTGACTGGGTCGCTCAAGCCCCTTCCTCGTGGAAAACCGACCGTTTCCTCCTCGACAACACCCCCGTCGCCATCACCATGCGCTATGGCCAGAACCAGCACATCCTTGTTCCCAACTGCGTCACGTCAGAGAGACTCTCCTGGAAGAGGGACCATCGATACGATCACATCAAACACTTCTCCTTCTCCGTCGCAACCAACATCAGGTATGTCTTCCGTGACCATCCGTCCCATCTGACGCTGCCACTCAACTTGACGTTTCCATTTCCTCAGCTTCCTCAAAGTGCAGGAATGGGATGGGCTTCCCAGAGCGGAAGTCGCCGCCAATCATCCCATCGCCTATGACTGTCACGATCCGGAGACGCACATGCCTGTCGACCTCCTCAACTACCCTTTCAAAAACGCTTTTGGCGACGTCCTCCATGCCTACGACCAGGATGGCTTTCGCATCGTGCGGGAAAAGGTGATCTCTTGTGACTCCACTGGCGCGCTCGTCGACCTCTCTCTCGCGCACACCCTCTTCCAGACGAATCCAGACGATTTCGGACATGTACGCAACGACGTCAGGTACACGGTGTATCCCCTCGCCTTCACAAGACATCTAGGCAACGTGCAGGCAGACGGCGTCATCACCCCCTTTGGTCACAGGATGAACATCTTAGATCAGAAGCTCCAATGCCAGGAACAAGATCTGCCCCGTGATCATGAACGCCGACGCCGAAGTGGACCTCACCGTCGCCATCGACGCCGACCTGTGCGAGGAGTGGCTGAGCCTGGACTGTATTCAGATGGCGAGCACAACGAGGACTCAGAGGAAGACTTGGGCAATAACTTGGAGCATGACAACGACAACGACAACGACCGCATGGATGTCAACGTACCCGATGCTGGGCAGCGACCACCTCCCCTACCTCTCCTCCATCCGGTGTCCTGCCAGATCTACAATGCGATCTCACATCGCCTCCGCGACGCTGCCAAATTCCATGAAGTCCAACTGGGTCGCCTCACCTCATCGCTCGCTGGCACCACCGCCACCTCCCTGCCATCCAAGAACCGATGGCACAGAAATCTCGACCGCTGTCGTGGCGACCTTCCACACGTTCGGTGTGCACAAAAGATCGCAGGTCCCAATCAACCACAATGCATGCGGTTCGAGAACACGTATTGTCTTGATGTCCAACGCCTCCCACCGAGGAAGCGTGCTGGAGAGTGAGTCCTCCCTTGGTAGTCAGGACTGCCGTCGCTGACGATGTCGACCATGCCCAGCGTCATCTATATGGAGGTGGTCAGGCCGTTGACGAGATCATGGTCCCATCCCACCGTGCTCGCTCCGATCAAGCATGCCTGTGTGGTGCTCGTGAAGGATGTAAGTCACCATCGATGTTGTACCGTGCCATGCAAGGCTGACCGTGGACCACGTTCCTGACTTTTCTCTGCAGGTCGTGCCAGAGTTGTTTCAATGCGCAACGTATCCGCTGACATGCCTGATTGAGAAGCTTTGGAAGAAGCACGAGCCCAATCTGAAGGAGGGTTATGTCGTGGATGCGTTCGAGCTCGAGACTGTGGCGATGCTCAAGCGTGCGCTGAACTATGCACACACGGGAAGTGCTCGGGTGCTCACCAAGGCGCTGATGGACCGGGCTTGGCTCAGTCTCTCTGTCGTGAACGACGGACTGCCATGCATGTCGAATTCATTCATTCATGGAGGATCTCTATCGTCAGGACTCGTGAGCGTCCGGCGCGAAAAGTGGCCGGTGCACACTGTCACTCGTATTCCGCTCACTGCGTCACAACGATCCCAGGAGCTGACATATGGAAAAGCACACTTTTCGGTAAGCCTTATTCTATATCCATTCCATTCCAAACGTCTTTCTTCAACACCGAGGTGACTACGCTTCAAATCCTGCATTTTTGGGCCTGTAGAAAATGTGGGAGAATTGTATCGAGTGTTAGCCCCCTTTTGCTGTTGTTTGGCGTTGCGTTTTCCGCATTTTTGGGATTCCGTGAAATGCGGGTTTTCGTCATTTTGTGCTCGTCGTTCGCGTTTCACGCATTTCGAGGACATTGGGAAATGCGGGAAATCTGCACATTTCGTCCATCCGTCATCCGATTGATTTGTTGATTGACCGATCCGTTTATGTTTCCAGAGCTACCTCGCGTCCTTTACCATAAAGCTGGCCATGAGATACGTCCCTGGAATCGACGACGTCAGCAACGAGTCAGACCCTGTCTCTCGGATCGCTTGCTATGCTGCAGAGGTCGCACTCAAAAGTCTGGTCAACGACGCAAGGTCCCTTGTCAAGAGCGCCGTGCTACAGGAGCTCACGCCCATCATCGACGAAGGTGGTCCCGACGCCGCTGGAGCCAGATCACGCAAGAAGGCACTGCTGTGGTGGTTCAAGTCAGACAACCCTCTCTCTCTCGACCAAGAGTCCCACTCTACACTCATAGAGGCCGTGGTCAAGCCCATCAATGGTGTCATGGCACTCAAGGCGGCTTATCCACCATCCATCAGCCTTAGCAAGTTTGTCGAGGACATCATCGCACATTGCAATGCCTCCAGTCCTCGGCGCAAGCCACCATTCATCAAGGATGGTCAATTCGTTCACGTGGCTCGGGCAGCCATCCGTGAAGTCAAACATTTCGTCATGCGGCAAGGCAGCTGCGCAGAAAAGGACATCAACATCGTCATCCGAGATGGGTTCATTGCTGCATGTCAGACACAGAAAATCAACCAAGTTCCGTGGTCTGAACCATGGGTCCAACAAGGTCATCGAGGTGCACCATCCACCAACATGGTCTACGATGTTTGGATGAGCATGGGAGAAAAGAACGTCATTTGTCCACCAACCTCTGCTGCCATTCGTGCTCACAACAATACACCCACCGCCATCGCCCGGCAGACTTCACAAAACATCATCGCATCCAATCCTCGTGGAGAGTGGTTCGCAATCGAAGTCACACTCAAGTCTTTTCATACTGTACTCCACAAGACTGTTGCACCCCGCGAGATTTCAGAGGCCAATTTCGATACGACAGGCGGTGAAGCATACATTGCAGAAGCTTATGTCTTTGCTGCGAATGCTTACGACGCATCGAAACCCTTGCATATCCTGGCAGTCATAGCAGGCGTTGCCTGTGTAGGATTGTTGCCCCAAATCTTTCCTTGCAAGAATGAGATCAAGAAAAAACCCAGCCGTTTATTGGATTGGTCAAGTTTTATTCGTGACTTGGATTGGGTTGCAAGGGAAGGTCGAACCAGAGGTATGAAGGATGGACATGTTTTCCTGCGATCGATCGTGCTCTACATAATCAACATGTATGAGCCGGATTCGCT